>JAUCRC010000002.1:0-270000 GCA_032399595.1 Tetragonula carbonaria | reverse complement strand
GCTTGTGAGAAGTATTGACTGAAGAATCGACATGGTAATGAGATTTAAGTCAGGTTAGGATCTAGTTACGTAAGAACCACTTGAATCTTTGTACAGAATGCCGGGTAAAAAGTTGTTCGTACATTTATAAAAAGCATCGCGAAAGTTTCGTTCGATGAATAAACGGGGCATTTGTCCGATTTATATCCGATAACAACGTTGAGCAAGATGATGCCGAGAGAGTTGTTCCAACATTCAGGAATTTAAAGCGAATATAAAAAGCTATTACAACAAGAAATTACAACTGAAATTCAATATTTTAACGAAATATTCAAATTACAGCAGCGTTTTGCCACAGACTAAAAATCAGATTCAAATACGAACAACTTCCACAGAGAAACAACGGAGGAGAAAGGAAGTTCCAAAAAAAGACACACCTGTTCGTAATTATAAAAGCTGTCTGAAACGTCTCCTGAGATATACGCGTGAAATATCGGTCAGTATCGAAACATTCTTACCAAGAACAGACAATTCACCCGGTTGTCGATTTTCCTGCAAGCGCCATCTCCGAATCGTCGGGGCCAACGTCTCAACGATGTGGCCCGGTCGGTTCCGTCATCGAAGAATTCTCGGGCAATTTATTTTTTGCTCGCAAATCATTTTGCCCATTAGCCGACATAGAGGAAGAGAAGCAGTCGAAGAGAAGGGAAGGAAAGAAAAAAAAAAGAAGTAAGAAGAAGGGGCGGCCGCTAGGGGCAGCTGTCGGGATCGGGCAAGAGGTGGCAGACAACGAGACGCTGGAACGAAGGGTAATCCTTTCGCTGATGTGTGTTACGAGGTCCACCCGCCCGCGCACTCATCATCACCGAGATAATGGAGTGGGCGTAACACACGGAGGAGAGATGCTGGATCGTTCAGAGCCTGGTCGAGCGTGGCTCGCAATAAAAACCGCCACTCAGCCGGATTCTAGCCCGACTTGCACGACCATAAAATCATCCTAGTTCTCTGCCACCTCGCCCTCCTTCCTCTCATTTTACTCTCTTGCTCCATTTCTTAATGCGGCTGGAGGCACGCAACAATAACGCACAGAGAATTTCGAACAAAATGGATTTTTTTCACGGCATCTCCGAACGTTTAAATTATATTAAAAGGAAGAGAAAAATTAATTGCAACGAACAGTAGTTGACACTGAGTTTAAAGAAAATATTTTTCGTTGATTTGTTCAATTCAGGTGGACATATTTGTTAACCGTCAATCAAAGATAGACATTGCCGATATATTTAACAATAATCAAAGATCAAGTCATTATTAGAGAAATTACGCATAATCATTTATTCTTGTTTCATTGGAGATATTCTGCTGAAATTTCAATTGTCCTGGCACTCTTTCTGTAAAAATTAGAAAAATGAAATCAGTTGCTTTCTGTCCCAAACATTATTCAATTTACTCATACGCATATCTCATATCTATTCTGTATATAAATTTCTATGTCGATTATCTGTTATCTAGATATATTTTTACTCGATTCGTATACATTTGTTTGAGGAACCTTCGTGGGATTCGCCCTTTCTTGACCACGAAGGAAGCAGGTCCTCGCAGAGCGCAGCCCCTGGTCGTTCAATCCGCGGATGTTCATTGGCTCGAAAATTTTAATAACCCGGGCAACGATAGGTCGAAAGAGTACGCATGTCCAGCAGAGTGTCACCAGCGTGGCGACAACGCGCCGTTGGTGACACACGCTACTCCTCCATCCCTCTGCCGTGTCACACCCTGCTTCTCTCCCTCGATTCATCGTATTCGCAGAACAGGGAGGACCTATCTCGATCGGACCGTGGCTTTCTGCGCAGGCGTACTTCTTGCCAGCAGGATGTCACATATTCTCCAACCCTTTGTCTTTCTATCTGAATTAATCAACATCGTCGGTTAATTTTTTTTTTAGAAATTTGAAGAACATACAAATAGTTGGAAAGAACGCAGAAACTTATACATTTTGCACGAAGAAGGATCCGGTATATCTGCATCTAATATTTTATACGTGTATCTATATCACGAGTTACTTGTCATCGTTATTAATAGTGATCTATGGATATTTACATGGATTTATGTACTTGTGAATATCAACTAATGAATAAGATCAATAGATCGTATGTTCCATCTTCATGCATTCGCCCGTTTCGATCCAATCTTTTCTAACAAAACTTTTATCTTCTTCGACCTAAATTCAATTATTGAATATCAGACACGTGGTACATTTTACTCCGGATGTTCTTGGTATATTTTGACACGCATCTGGTCACACCACTACAACTTGAGATATTATTCTCATTGACGTTCCCTGTATTTTTACGTAACATCCATTCTATGTTCTCTCGTACTCTTACGTGCATTTAGTTCACCGAGAGCGTTTCATACTACTCCGTTAGAGAGTGCCACATTAATTTTCCAACGTGCCACAATGTAATGCCGAGGTACGGAAAGAAAGGGAAAAGGTAAAAGAATCGAAAGACGTCGATCTCGCCGACGCAGTTGCGAAAGAATGGAAACAAGAGTAGTTCCGCTATAAATTCCAGGAGAGAACGAGAGCATAAGGTAGGAATTGAGGGGCGGCGGGAGGGAGGGAGGGAGGGAGATGGCGGAAGACGAAGATCCACGCGGAGGACGGATGAGGTGACCCGGGAGAGAGAGATACTCGACGGAGTCCAACGTTGGTAGTTTCTTGGATCGATACGAACGGCGGCGCTCTGTGTCCCCGTCTGCCATTGGTCATAGCAAAACCTAGACGTGCCCGGTTTTCTCCTTTCCTCTCTTGTCCTCTTCGCCCTCATCCGGCCAGCCACCCCTTGGTCTCCGTCTATATCCAGCCGACCTAGCTGCCCCTCGCCACTACCCCTCGCCCTTCAACTCCTCTGCACTCCCGTTTATCCTTTCCCTCTATATTTTACGACAATAACGATTTCAACGACATCGACATCAGCACTCTTGAATTTCGACGCTTGTCTAAATACTTTTTTAGACGCGCAAGTCCCTTCTCTTTCTCCTGTTTTTTTTTTTTTTCGTTTAGGATGACGATAATATAAAAGAAAGTAGCGTTGGAATTGTCGAAGCTTCGATTCTTATTTTGTACATTAATTAGAATTGAGGCTCTGTTCTTCTCCATTTATGATGACAAATTCCATAGCTAGAGCCTGTTGTTTCTTCCAGTTTCCTTCATTCGTAATACCAATAATTAAAAAAAAGATCAGTGTTAAGTGAGAATTTGGAGATTTTTTTCGAATTCTTTAGTTGAAAACTTTCGGGAAATCTTTGGTATCAATTAGGATATGTAATTACCTTAAAGCGACGCGATTTCTATGTCCAAATGGAAACGAACAGTTCAATGTGATTAACACTAGAACTACCAAAGTGATTAACCATCAAAATGACACAATTTTCCATAGAAAATTTTATATCTGTGTCTTAGATATTCGAGATATCGATATTTTTAATAAAACATATCAGAAGCTTTCATATTTTTCATTGTATTATTAGCTTTTTCTTGTATCTTGTACTTGAATTTCTCTGTTGCAAATATTATACTTTTAGTATAATAGCCGGTAGTAGTTCTAGTGTTAAATTAATGAGATATCTCTAAGGACAATATCGGATTAGTATAATAAAAAATCTAGTTTCAGCCAGTTAACCACCGCACAGTTACGTTCACCGTATGTACAGTATTTCATTTGCAATTCATTTCTTCGGTAATATTCTATTATCTCTCTCTCTCTCTAAAAAAAAAAAAAAAAAAAACAGGAAAAAGGAGAGAATTATGCATATAAAAGCCACTAACAAGCAACAAATTATCAAGCATCAAACTGGCAAAGAGCAAAGATTTCGAAAATATCGCACAAATATCAAATGATATACTGTATAAAAAAAGAACACGGCGTATTACCTTGCAAGCGACCTCGAGGCTTAATAGCCCGAGTGAACGGGACAATCCCACGATGGTTGTCAACGTGCACCTCGAAACACACAGTTGACGTCTACGAGGACAACGACGAAGACGACGATTTGCGTTGCGATGCCTCCAGCTCGTAGCTGCACACTCGGAAATGGTTGTTGAATATGGATGAGCCTCGCCGAAGAGCAGACACAGTCTCATGCTCGCGTTCGCGGAGACATAATTGCCTTAATTAACGCTAATATGTTAAGTCGCGCTGGCTTCTTTTGTTCATCGCCAGGCTGCGAGTCGACGGTTGAAGCAAAGAGACGGCGCTCGTTCAGGTGAACGCGGCTGCACGTGATTCCTGCTTGTAACTAGGCTATCGCCGTATGAAATATCGACGTTCGAACGCGTTCGAGATTCGCAGATAAGCCGGAATGCCTCGGATGTTTAATTGCTGGAAATTGCAACGTGATCGCCGGCGTTCGAGTAGAAGGAAAAATGGGAAATTAACAAAATCTGTGGAAATCGCCGGGCAAGATCTGAACTTCGAAAGAATATAGAGTGAAAGATCGGAAGATTTGGATCGCAACGAAAGTAACGTCTTGGCAAACGGCTTGATCCGGCTATTTTTCTCAATTTTGATCGTAAGGTTCTTGCGACAAACGAAATAAAATATAAAATATAAAGTTCTGATTTTCTTATTTGTGAAGATATACGACGAACCGAAGAGAAGCACATTTTAACATGTTTTATACGCTGATACTTTTTTTCATTTATATATTTTAAATATTGAGTAACAATTTTTTTTTGCGAACAAATCATAAGAGGAAGTAAATGTATTCATTAAGAAGCAAAAGGTTTGCAACCTTTGCTATCTGATAAACTGAGATAATTTTTTGACGAATATATTTACTTTCTTTTGTGATACTCGATATGTTCGAGAGGGACAATTTAATTCATCGCTTTTTCGTTTACTTTTATTTTTAATGAATATTGGATACGTTTACTTCCTATTGTAGTTGGAACGTTTTCTTTTTGTCTGATAAGATTTTCATTACATATCTGTGTCATTGCAGTTTGTGACAAAAATATTCAATATTCGTATGCCTCTGTCAATACATTATCTACATTTTTTCGGTACTAATAAATAAAAATATATTTTCAGATGTAGAATAGAGTGGAATATAGATATGAATAGATATAGATAATAAAAATATACTTTTATTTATTAAATACCATATGTACGCCCGATATATTCCGATTTTGGTTACCGGAAATGTCGCGTTCACGTTCGGAGTAAGAATATTCACAGTGCTGTTTGTGGAACTTTTTTTATTTGCGAGTAAACAGCATAATCGAGAACAATGAACTTTCAATTAGTTATCACGCAGTGCAAGTAATTATAAATGTATCCGCAAAATTTCACTTATTTACTCGAAGAGCTAAAAAAAGTTAAATCCCACAGAACGTTACTCTTTAAACGTCCAATTACACGATTGAATTGTTGTAGTGAGGTCAATGTGAATAATATGGCTGAAGCGATTAAGTTAAGAAACAGAAATGAGAAATGGTGCGCTGATTCTCTGATAATGGTTTGAATCATTGCCAATGACTCTATCAACGATCTTATTGATTGGCACCGATAACATCGTTAAGATATCGATAAGACGAATAGCAGTATTGTAAGTACGTATTCAGAACGCAATAAACGTGTAATAAAGTCATCAGTCAAGCTTGTTTGCTGCAGGCAAATGTATTATGTCATCGAAGTCATAATTACGCGATATTTATAAAACAAACAGACAGATGAAAATTGATAAGGAAATCCGTTTTCATTAAGTTCGATGTTCTCCGTTTATCATTGCAAAAAAAAAATCAATTATATCCTTCCAAGCCACGAAGATGTATCGCAACAGAGGATGAAGTTAGAACTTGATTAATTACGAGACCAAAGATGTTTTAAGAGTTGAGACACCTCTCTGTCTAAAGTAAAATTAACTTCAATAACTACAGATTAGTTATATTTACACTATTTATACCGTCAAGAGTTTAAATTTATGTTATTTATATTCCTAAGAATTAAAATATCTACTTTTGCTCCGTTCAAAGTAGATATTGAGTTATTTACGTTATTAAGCTATTTATGTTATTTTCAATTAATGTATAGTGTATAATTATAAGTGTATAGTATATATAGTATTATATTATATTATAGCATATATATTATATTATTTTATATTATACTGTATTATATTATATTATAGTGTATAATTATAAGTGTATAATATAACATATACAGTAGTATGTATACATTTACTACTGTATATAACTAGTTACTACTGTATATTACTACGGTACATAATGTAATATATAATATAATATCAACCCAATGTAATATCGCAGTGATTCTTAGCCTGCTATATAATTCACAAGTAAGCTATTTATATCATTTTTTAATTAATATAATAATGTATAATATAAAATGTATAGTAGTGTACATACATATAGTATAGTGCATAATGTAATGTATAGTATAATATAATATAATCTAATTACAGGATTTCTATTTAAATCGTATTATAATTATCCAATTATCGTACAATTCTAAAACTCACGAAACAAACGGACACATTTGTGTATTTATAAAAACAAATGGCCATTAACGAACGAATCTCTTATACACACTGTCTGAACACCATCTATCGACCACAATACCCAGAATTCATCTGAATCGTTCTTTCAAGGAGAATCAACTTTGGATGATAAAACTAGTAGAAAGTGAACTGGTAGAAAATGAAGTAGACTTTTATATTTAAAGGTCACGATACATTGTATTTATTAAATTCTATCATTGTTTGCCATTTACTCTTCGAACTGTACTGTACACTTGCCTCCATCATTGAAACAAATTTCACACCAATCTCGAATCGTCTTTCTGACATTTTGATATGCGCGTTTTGATATCGACGAATCGTTGGCATCGCACGAAAAAAAAAAAGGAAAAGACTAAAAAATCGGTAGTTCGCGAAGGCAAACTAACTCTGACGATGCAGGTTTCGTGACACCTAGGATGTGTATGTTTCAACGTACGTGTGAAGGCTGGCAGACGTCGCTAGAGTTTATCGAACTTCTTCGTGGCCGCAGACGTCGCGTCGTGCCGCGACGTTCTCTCTGCCGCGTGTGTTCAGCTCGCATTTTCTTTACGAGACGAACGGAATGCATAAGTATTTCCGGTGGTGTTGCAGACCGCGCGCGGGGAGGATTCCCCGATGCGACTTCCGGCTGCGAGGCGAGCTAGTGTCCCTAATTACCGTGTCGGTTCATGAATACGATTGCCGCGCGACGCGGCTCGCCGCGGCACGGAAGCTAGCGTGGCGTCACCGGTTGTTACCCCACTCATGAATTTATGTATCTGCATTCTCGAACGCGGCTCGAGGCACCCCGGCCTCAAGAAGAAGAGGTAGACGAAGGATCTTCCTTTCTCCGGTCTGTAGTCGCGCTTCCTTTTACCCTTTGGCACGCATCGGTGCCCTCGAACGATGTCGCGGACGATTCGTACCGACCAGATAACCACCACCGGTTCGTTGCCAGCACCTTTATGCACGATGGTCCAACACCACGGTGTTAAAATCTCCTTGACATTCGAAATCGAACAAAATTTTCGCCAACTGCCGTTTGCAAAGTAGAGTTTGTTTTCTTTTTTTCTTCTTTAATTTTATTTTCATTAGTTATAGCCGCATCAACCACTTGTGTTAGCTTGGAACTAATTACCTTGCGATTTATTACAAAGTTAGATTGTAGAAATGTATATTAATTTTTAAGGGCCGCTTCTTTATCCTTCCGATTAGGTTTAGTTGATGTCTACTCACGGTGTATTTTCTGCATTATGGATAATGATAATATGTTCCACTATCGACTGAACTTTGCACAAATCACAAGTTGGGGGATCCTCTTTGTTGAGGAAATGCTGGTAGGTGAAAAACAGACTTAACGAAAGTAAAATAGATGAAAAGAGAGAAAGAAAAATTATGGTAATCGTCAAGTGGAATTTGAGTCTATATATATGAAGAATAAATTGAAAGTTATATGTATAGAATACACGGAATATATATAACTTTTAATTATATATATCATTCTTCATATCTACACAGACCCAAATCCCATTTGACAATTATCTTAATTGTCAATCCTAATTTTTAATTAATGTAATATACATGATGTATAATTTTAAATAACATACAAATATATAGGTGTACATTGGCAGTTATAAGCCTTCAGACATTTACTTGTTATATTTATTGGAAAACTCAAACCTAGTTTGGAATCGGTGGCAATTAATTTATATTCACGCCAGACTATGTATATATAATATATTAAGATACTAAAATTGATACTAAAATTGATAATGAAATGAAATGTTGCACTCTTTATTAATTAATGGTAATATAAGTGAATATATATTATAATTGATATATAATAAATATTATAATTAAATAAATCTTAATCATCACTTTTGTACAAAGAAACATTTTGCACTATAAAGAGCCAACTCCAGAAATTTCTTTAGCTTAGATTACCTTAATGTCGAGACCTAGTTGCGAGAAACGTTATTAATTTGTGGTCAGAAAATCTTTGTTTTACATTTTCAAATCGTATCTCCAGAATTTCAGTTCTTTCAACCCATTATATATATATATATATATATATATATATATATATATATATATATATATATGTATATGTATATGTATTAACTCGCGAATGAATCGAGCAGTTTGTAAGAACTATCGTGGGACGAAGAAAGTGTGCTCGTGCACACACGGATGCAACTCGGTGGGACATACAACGTATTACACGGGTGGAAGCCAATTATTCGTGCGGCTGACCCTGAAGGCAATGATAACTGCGGGCTGGCACATAATTTTGAACACCACGAGCCTGCCGCGGCAGTACGTAACTCTGCTAGTCCTATATAATGAAGATATAACCGCCGAGACATCTTTACGTCCGAGAATACGTGGCTTGTTACTCGCACATGATGCTCGGAGAGACTGCGATATTTTCTTTTTCTGTGCGTCGATGTTCCTGTATTTAACTGGTGGCGATCCTTTCAATCTGTATCGGTTTCGAGTAGTTCTCATAATTTCCTCGTGGATCATATCATAGCAATCGCCGCGTTTGAAGTTTCACGCGTGAAGATGAGAAATTTGGCGAGTTTAAAAAATTGGGCAATATGTCTTACTAGATGTAAAAATACCTATTATCTCAACTGTGAATGTATTCAATTACTAATTCGTAATATAAAATATTGTAAATAGCATTGATCCGCAAAACTCTATATACAAAATTATCTATCTTTGCTAGATATTTATTAAATGTGTTTAGTAAATCATTTATTAAACAATGTATATATATTTATATACATCGCGGACAATATAAAATAAACATTGACGGGTAAAATTCAAATTTCGAAAGTATATTTCGCGTGTAGCAAGGTCTTAAAAAGCAAATAGCGTGGCTTTGACGAATGATTTTTAAATCTTTGGATCTATTAAAAGAGGATATCTGCTAAAATATGCTGCAAAAATTTAACCTTGAAATTTCAAGTCAACTCGTACTCTTATGCTGCTTATCTCGCGAGCACTAATTTTATTAAATTCAACACCACTTTAAGTGATTTAATAAGATATTTAAATAGTACATGTATTCTAAACTTGTTTACACATAAATTTAATAGTTCTAAAATAAAGAGTATTAAAATATGGAATAACGAGTATCGTCTAAGGCATTAAACAGTATGATTCCATAGTTTTGAAAAAACACAGTTGACAGTCTACAAATGATCTTCCATCTACAGAAAAGCTAATGATATCAAATCTTCAGAAATATTTTCTCATACAGCAAAACGACTGTCGAATAATTTAAGATTATTAAGAATAATTTAAGATTTCGAATAATTTAATTTATTTTAACATTAGATGTTTGTTTAGTTATTTCAGTTGTTGGACGTTCTTTGCAAAAAGAAATATTTCACACTCGCTTTATCATCGTCAATAACACACCATGTACTTTTTATCTAATTACGCGATAAATAACACTTACACGTTGCAAATAATGTCAATGTCAAACACCAGGTCACAATCTATTTCTTTAACAAGTTTGATCATCCTGACGAATAAAAAGCAACGAAAATATTACAAAGATCTTAAGATCACGATTAATTTTTGGCGATCTATTTCATTTCAACAGACCTCCATCGATCCGAGAACGTTGAATTAAAGTCACGATATTTACTTTTTCGACGTCCAGCGCCAACCATGATATTTAATATTTTCCATTTACAGTTCCCGGTGATGCGTCTCCGACGTTGAAATTTTTCGTTTTTTTTTCCTCTCATTTTTTTTTTCCATTCACCATCCTCGATTCTCGCGATACGACGCGAATTATTATAGGATCGCGTGCGCAACGCGACGGGTCCGACGAGATGGATGATTAACGGTTACGCGGGCTCAGTTTTCCAAAGACAATTATTTAACTCGTCAATATTGAACAGCGTTCAATTAGAGGCGAATTGAAATGAACACCGCGGAACACCGCTTCGAGCGGCCGCCGACGCTGATACAGCAATACCCGCATTTGGTTTTAAATCCCCTCCCCTCCCCTCCCCCCTCCCGTACACGGGTTTCGCGATCCGTAAATGAAAATCTGTCGGCGGAACGCGCGCGATATTGAATAACATTTATTCGTACGAAGGGATATCCGCGTTGAAAACGCGGGGACGGAATTTTTGTTTGTTTTTTTTTTTCTTTTTTTTTTTATAGGTACATACGGCGGCTTGCAAAAGTATTTGAATACTTACTACAAAAACATTTATATATATATATATATTATATATATATTATTATATATATATTAATATTATATATATATATATATATATATATATATGTAATATTTTGAAATTTTATTAGCACTGGAATAATATACGACAACGATTGAATTGGAAACCAATTTGAAAACGTATATAGAATTTGTCGAGTATTTAGAGAGAAATTAGTATACAGTACGAACGATCATCTTAAACATATAATAATAAGTGTTCCAAATGATTCTTAATGAATAACATTTATCTACTAAGAGATCCGCATCTAAAATGCGGAGGAATTTTTGTTTTTTTTTTGTTTTTTTTTTGTTTTTTTTATAGATGCATGCAATGGCTTGCAAAAGTATTTGAACACTTACTACAGAAAACTTTCATATATATATATATATATATATATATATATATATATATATATATATATATATATATAAAATATTTTGAAATTTTATTAACACTGGAATAATATACGACAGCGATTGAATTGGAAACCAATTTGAAAACGTATATAAAACTTGCGGGGTATTTAGAGAGAAATCAGTATACAATACGAACCGTCTTAAATGTATAATAATAAGTGTTTGAAATGATTCTCATTTGATATTAACGTAGCGGGTAATTGATTGTTCAAATACTTTTATAATCTTCACTTATGCTCACATTAAACTTGTTAAAATTAAAAGAAAAATGCTGGTTCGATTGGTAATCTCTGGTAGAAGTAATGCAATTATAAAAGTAAAAAATATGTATTGGTTGAAAGTATCATATACACAAGTAAAATCCTACATGATAGTGAGTAGATGGAGAAAGGAAGGTGTTCTTCGGTGAGATTTCTTTTACAGTTTCATGTTTATTTCAAATTTTACCAGAATAAAATTTGTTGTCATCGATAATAGTTATCAAAAGGTAGTTCCAATTCATGGCCAAAATCTGTACTATGCTATGTTAAATGTTACAGTATAGCACTTTGATACTACTCTCATGCAATCCTAACTTATATACGTTATATATTATGCTACATATTCTCATTAAATATAATTTATTAGAATTCATTAGAATTAATTTACATCGCGCAAATAACCTTTCATTCTTGAAATTATCAGTTGACGAAAGATTTTAATAATTATAACACAACTATTATGATATTATAATTCTTCCATATTATGATATAATATTCTTCCATAGACCGAAGATTTAATAAGAAAAATATATTTCCATGGCACACGAAGTTACCTTTAACAGAAAATTACTCACACTGATTGATTCTCAGCCCTTCATACGCTATACACATATTATATACATATTATGTTATATACATATTATTATATACATACGATATTACAAGTTATACTACAACAACTGATATAACATTGTACTGTCGTATAAAAGTTTACTCGGTATCATATCATGTACTCACACTCTCTGCCTGGAGAAGCTATATAGGTGATTATCGACAACCCATTGAAGGGTTAAATCCCAGGCCCATCTCATGGGTTACACAGCCAATTTTCGCACAGTCGCGCGTTTCCTTCACCTTCTATCCCTTCACCCCGCAAATATCTACGTTCTTCCTTTTTTTTTCTCTCTCATCCCCGGCTGCTACGACCAACAACCTGGCCTGCTGACGGTTGCACGTAAAATTGGCCGGAACGCATTTTTCCATTAGGCCGGTACCTGTGGTCGAGCCACGTTACAAATTATAGGTGTACTCTTATTGGGAGAACTCGACGAAACGGGGGAACCGATACGTTTCTCTTCGTCTGCGCTCTCCGCTTCTTCCCATAGGTCCCATGCTCGTCGCCCTTTGAAAAGAAACCATCGATGAACCAGCGGATTTTGGGCAAAGTTTACCACCACGACGATCCTCGGACGACATTAAACATTTTTGACGTGAAAAGAAATCTATATTTGTGACGACGAGATTTCTTCTGGAAAGATTTTTAATGTCGATCGTAGAGGTGGATTCATCGAAAGACGATCAATGGTTTTTGATATGACTGCACTCGACGATAAAAACAGAGTACGACGAACCAAATCTAGAGAAGACCAAAGAATTTGTTTTAATCGTAAACCAAACTTAAGAATGAGTCTTTAATAGATCGTAAGAATCCAGAGACTGACGATCTGTTGAACAAAAAAGCGACATCAAACACGAACAACGCTGCCATACATCGCGAGGGTACAATCACACAGCAATTATCTTTCCAGAGAAGCACGACATTAGCCCGAGTTAATAGTAACTCCGTTAAACTAACTGTTAAAATGGCTGCGTGCATCACGCGCGTGCCTTTAGTTGAACGTTTCTCCTAACAGTCCATTTCTCCCAAACGGGTCTAAAACCACTTTAAATCTCTCGCGAACGTGAAACAACTTTCACAATGCCCGCTCGCGAGAGTCGCCCTGGCTGGTTCATAATAGATGCGCGGCACAGCATCAGGGAACGTAACGTAACCTTAACAACGTAACAACGTAACAAAATGGTAAAACCAGCCGGGGGCCATCGAGTCGTTAGGGACACGCCCCACGTGGAAAACACGGGCCTCTCGCGAGAGCCATGCTTGACATTAAAATCGCATTTGCACGGTTTTCCACGGAATCCGCTGTCGAGCACGCTTATTCATCGATTACGACTGCAGCCTCGACTCCGTCGGCATTAAACGTAATTTAACCGGCGACATTTACTCGGCCTGCGGAGCGATTTCGTTGCATCCCTGACAGATCGCGCGTCGTCTAATTCAATTGCGCTCCTCGGTTCGCCACGTGGGACCACGCGTAATGCTATCCGTGATTAAAGTAATTCCAGTCTTGATTTTACGCGGGAATGGTGGTTAATTGATCGGTTTCAGGCCACCGCGTCAAGCCAGTTTGTTTCGAAAAGTTATATTATTAGTGTTGATGGAATTCTCACGTCTGGTTAAAAGATTCGTCGAACTTCATCGGAAATATCTTTGATGTTTTCTATGTTTCGGAAAACGATTGTCGTATATTGAAGAATAAGTTCAATATCGGATATTATTACACAAATATAGTTATAAATCAAGACACCCGTTGACTATATTTATTAGAAAATTCTAACATATTCTACGTTTTTATAACATTTTATTCCATGTAATATGATACCGACGAGGTAATAGATTTATTTTAAAATTAAAAAAGTAATAATAAGTAGATTAATAATTATAGCTTGGATGAAATTCAAAATTTTAATCTCTTATTTTTCCACTGTCGAACATTACAGGAACTATAATGTTGTATTACGCTATGTTCCTTTCGTTTACCAGTTAATATCTCAAAATGACATAATCCATAAAAATCTTCAAACAACTTGATTCTTAGCTAACCTTGAAACCATGGCACGATCTCTCCTCTCCTGTACAGAAAAGACGTTCATTTCTTTTTTTTTACGATTAATAAGCCGTCCCCATTAACGCGCACCTTAAAGTGATTTTCCTTTTTACGCCCTCGCGAGGAAAACAAAAAAACGTACAACGCGTAATCCGTTAATGACACGAAATGAAAATATGACCATTCTTGGGTGGAAGTTTAAGAGGCAAGAGCCAAGTCGTGTACCGGCACACTGCGTGCCACCGAACCCGGAGGGACTCCTCGCGAGACATTAAAACTCGCAACGATCCCGAGGGCGGATTCCCGGCTGGACGAAGCATAAAACTCGTCGTTAGGGGCTCGACGGCGTTAATGACGAAATCTCTTCGTCCCCTTTTTCTCATTCGCGATTCAGCCACTTTTCCAATGGCTGCACTACCCCTGCTGTCCTGGCTAAAAGGATTCGAGAATAAACAACGACTAGTGTCAGAGACTTCCTTAGTCGCTCGTGTTGGTGTATATTTGGATCTTCGTTTCATCGAAGACAACGTTAACAACGTGAACTGCGAATTTTTAGAATTTCACACATTTCCGAGGAACTGAACTCTTAACCAAATGGACTAAAATATTCCTGTAAGCTCGAAGGTTTAATATATTTTAACATTTTTGCTCAAATCTCGTCGTAAAAAAATGGAGATCCTGAATGATTTTTCAGTATAATATTTAATGTAATATTTTCGGTGTAATATTTAAAAGTACTAAAAAGAAGTTTGTTAGAGAAACATTATTCACACCAGATGGTTGAAAATGAGGTATTCATGAAATGCATATAATATACAAGAAATACACGCACAAAGTAGAATACTGTGTAAAACGGATCTTCATTTAGATTTCATTTCCTCGCTGGTATTCATAAAAATGTAAATTCGAAAATGTGCGATCTAATCATAAACACTTTCTGTTAATGCTCAACATTACGCTGTTACGATAACGTTGAACGCGAGTTATTTTCCCAAATTTTACTTTGACTTTAACCTATTGACTCGCTTCTTCCAGATCCTTCAATTTTTCGTTACAACAAGTACTTTATTCTATTCTTTAATCTATACTCGAACGAATTTGAAATTTAACGCTAGAATCACCAAAGTGGTCAAACATGACCAATTTATAATATTTGATCAAAGTACAACTCTGCGGATTTACAAGATTGGATTTATAAAATACACGAGTAAAAGTTCGTGTCTCTTCTCCCTTTTGCGTGTTAATTTCTTCAATACAATCTTTATACTTTAGTGGTCGGTAATTCTAACGTTAAGATACAGACATTTCTGATTTCACGAATTAACAACAATACTTTAACTTTAATTTGAAAAATATTTCTGTTTATTAACTTTTTAGTTCAATTTAAGATGCAGACATCTCTGATCGAATTAACAACAAGTTCCATCAGTCCAAGTTTCGAAATGAACGTGTCGTTATTTGTTGCAGCGGACAGGGAGGAAAACGACGAACAGGAAACAGGGCGGCTATTCGACGCAAGAAACGCGCCCTATCGCAGGTTAGTCTATCTAATTACCCGCGCTGTTTCACATCGACGATTTACAGTGATTTACGGCGAAATTGTACTGGCGACCATCGACGACCTTCGTCCAGTGCCAGCGCAGGTTCCGGGATAGAGTTAGGAAAGAGAGAGACAGAGAAAACAAGAAAGGGATAAGGACGGCTCATGTGCACGAGACGACGACATAAAAGGGAGTGAAAGAGAGAGAGAGAGAGAGAGAACGAATCAGCTAAGCGGTCCGCGGGTAAAAAAAAAAGCTAAAGGATTCGGTCATTTATCACCAGCGCTGCTGCCCTCAGGGCACCGCAGGAATAAAAAGGGGTGGAATATAATCCTGTTGGACAGACTAATCGCGGACTAACTATCCACGTATTATCTACAATAATTTCATGGTATTGGGTCGCAGGGTAAGTAGAGGGGCCTTCCTTCTACGTCGCAAAGAAATGAGAGATTTCGCGGTGAAGCAGAATTCATTGGAAATGAGCTGCTGCATGCTGGGAAAATATATTTTGTTCGACGTGGATGAAACACTTGTCGCTGTTTTTAATGCGTACGTTAAATACAAATATAATGCAAATATAATGCGAATTGTTATACAACTATATTATATTGTATTACAAATATTTTGTAATATAATATAATACAATGTGTTATATTATAAAGTGTATAATGTTAGAGGAGAATGTAAGAGAGTACAGGTAACTCTGAAGATAGATATCCCTTTTAGGTTTTCTATTATTTATATAAGTAGATTATTCGTACATGACTGTAGCGTTATAAATATCGTCATGAAATGGATGAATTGGACGTGTTTTCTTTAAATTGTGCACAAACTGTTAGTAAATTAAGGTTTTGATATATTCCACTTGTATTCTAAATACGCTACTTGACAAATTCACATAAATTCTAAACTAACAATTACAACTGTAAAGAGTACAATCGTACGATTGTAATTGCACGATTTCTCTTTAAATTCGACAATAATCGAGTACGATCTTTTCACATGTTTTCACTCGTCGCCACCGCTCTAATAGGCTTAACACGTTGCCAGTTTCGAATGTTAACCAGTAATTAACTTAACTTTCAGCGCACCTGTGCAGCTAATATAAATGAGTTAACTTCACAACGTCGAAACAGCGCGAACAGCGTAAACCAGATCACAACGCAGAAAAAGAAGGAAGGTATTTTGTTCGCTTCTCTCTCTCTCTCTCTCTCTCTCTCGTTTTCAAATAAAAAATATTGCTGCTATCAATTCAGTCTGGGATCAATTTACAGCGTGTACGCGGGCGTTTTGGTCAGCGAAATGCCGGTCTCAATTCGCGGCGAAGCTATTTTTGCACGCTGCGGTCTGCGCAGACTACCTGCCCGCGTAAATATACAAGCCGCGCGGCCGTGCTGCAATTTTGAAGCCTGTCGCGCATAAATAAAGTGAACTCGAGCGTGGAAATTAATTAGCGTGCCGACCAAGGGGAGGGGGCAAAGTATAGGGAAAATTCACTGGCATCGCCATTTAATTGACAAACAAATTTCATTAGCCTGCGCATGTTACGCGTTACCTCGCCCCCCTCGCCCCTCCCCCCGCCCTCTCTTCGTCTAATTAGCACTAGTTTATTGAACAGTGTCTACACATCGTTGCGATTTTCAGTACTTTAAACTTGCAAATATAATAATAATAGTAATAACTGTTGTATAATAATAATATAATATTACTTTATCGTAATGATATAATATGATAATATAATTACATTATGTTATTTTGTATTAATTATAATATATGATATATATATATGTAATGTAATTAATTATTACAATTTATAATTTTTGTCCTACTTCGTTTTTTTTAAATCTCACTCTCATCAATTCGAAGGCGAGTGAAATAGCACGAATGTAATGCAAATGTTGAAATTGATGAATACAAATATGAACGTACAAATTTCATTGCAAACGAAATTTAAAATGAATTCCTGAATTTTTACATAATATGCTTTTTTCTTTCTTGCTTGATCCGCACACTACTTATCTTATCTTTGATTTAAACGTATGGTTACCCACATTTGTTCAAAATTTTCATTTCTATGAATCGAATGAAATTCTCGTATAACTGACACTTTTCATTGTGAATGTTAGCCTTGTGAAATTTTTTAATAATTATTAAAACACGAGCGCTCATATGTAGGTATTACCCTCGATACACAATTACATAAACATGAAAATATAGAAAATTTACAATAGGAACGACATCCTATTCCGATTTAAAAAAAAAATTAATCATCACATTAAAGATGTATTCGCGTTGTTAACCCCCTTGAAATACGAATTAAATGAAATTCGATATAGCCAAAAATTGATAATTTATTTTTCATTCTGACGTTTGCGTATACTTTAACAAAGATCACCTTTTATATTTATATTGCAAAATATACGAGCACAGTATACTTACAAACGAAATTAATAAAAAAATGATGAAGAAACAAATTAACAAACAATTCAATAGTCTCTCAGATGTCATTGTATGTCAAGGGGTTAAAAACTATGAGCAATGCATCGACTGTGTGAGATCGACTGCACGGAGTTAAAGAGGACAGGTCAGGGACATATGGGGGAGATCGTTGCGAAGGTACACGACGTCAGGGTGCACATATAACGCCTTCAAATTACAGAGTGGCCAAGGACCCATCCATCACAACTCGGCCCGTGGGACTTACTATATCTTTGCGCACCGCCCCAACGTTTAAGTCGTTAGCAATTTCCCCTGTACGGGACTATTTTCGGCCCCAAATTCCATATGGCCCGATAATATCCTATAATACGGCCCGTCTCGGGCGGATTGGAGTCGGAGAGAAGATATTCGTTTTGCCTCAATAGTCGTGTCTGATCATCTCACGCCCTCCCTCTCCACCCCGGTCCCTTCTTTTGCAGAAGTTTCGCGTCCGATCGAGCTGTATCCCTACACATTGTCAACTGGCTGTTTCACCACGATCGAGATCGCCCTTCAATAACAGTAATCTTCGTACGAAAGATTTGTTAAGCCTTTGTTTAAGTAATTCGACTCTAAAAGTCTCGATCGCAAGACGTTCCTCTTTACGGTCACACTTCGTTTCTATATTGCTATTATCATTGACGTGGATTATCAATTTCGCTGATCGACAAAAAAAAAAGAATTCTGTATGAAAGTGTTTGAAACTACATTCGATAATTAGATTTCCGTTCGCTGAGGTTTCTCTTGATAAGAAAAAATTACATTTACATGATGCCTTTATTGCTTTTATTAGTGATACTGTAACACTTCAATGTAAGGAATGGTATTCTAACGCTCTAGAATTCGAGAACTGTAATAAATGTAAACTGTAATTGTAAAATGGTTTTAATGTTCGACGTATGCAGATCCGTAGAACTTAGGACTCTGAAATTTTTTTATGTTGCCATTTATTTCTTTCCTTTCCGCTCTTTTCGACTCAAAATTATTATATTATTGTACTATTATATTATTATATTATTAAAATCATATTACATCATTATATTATATTAAGAAGCATTCTAATTTTTCACAATATCTTAGCATTACCTACTCCCTTATACATTACCAAAAAAAAAAAAAAACAATTCGCAATTCACTATGTAATTCGTGATTGTATCACACGTTGACTACTTCGCATTTAGTCTTTAATCTTTTCAAAGTTGCAAGATCTTTGCGCACATAAGTTTTCGAAAGAACGTGCAATATCCCGCCAAATCAATTAATAACTTTAATAGTCAAAATTGTCCAAAAACCACCGAGGTCATAGTATTTAATAAAAAAACGTGTGAAAGTAACTGTAAATAAACAAATAAAGATAAATTTTCATTCTATAAATAGATAAGGATAAATGCTTGGTTTATAAGTGACTACTATTCACAGTAGTTCATTATAACGTACGTGAAACATTTCGAAATTTCGTCGCTACTACAATAAGAGACAATTAACGTAATTACATTGGTAAAACTTCAAACTAAGCTGAATACAACGTATAAAACATATTTATACGTATGCTGACGTGTATTATTGACTCTTGTATGTTAATCGATAATATCAGTCATTGTTATTTCACGTGAATTTATCGATATAGTAGATACGTCATTGCTGTAAATAGTATCGAGTAACACCACCAAGGGGCAGTAGCGTACGGAGTACTTGCACGAGGTAAATGCTCCTTCGATAATATATTCACTTATTTACAAGATTGTAAAGACTAGTCAATGTTACAAATAAAAAAGGATCGAAAGTGATCAAGTCAAGAGACATTATATCTGAAGTCCATTGTAATTTGTTAAATTTTTCATCAAGTAATGAAAAGTAGTGAAGAGCTCTTATCTGTATTTTGTAGACTCACGATAGATTTTTGCACACAATTCTAAAGCTACTAATACATAATTGAATGAACACTTATAAAAATGATTTGTATTTCATGAAATCTCATTTTTACAAATCTTATTTTCACTCTGTTTCTTCAGCAATCATGTATACAGATTTTACCACTTCGTTTCGAAATTTTCTATTTGAAGGTCGCTTCTAACTATATATATATATATATATATATATATATATATATATATACACTATAAATTTATAAAAAGGAAAGTAAAATTTAATTTATAATTGTAAAAGTACACTTTCGAAAGGCAGTGGAGGAAAATAGAATACGTTCAAAAAAATGGTAGGAAGTGTGCCCTTTAAAACGTGCTTTGTTTCACGTCGATATCTCAATTGGTTCGGAAGATACAGCTCTTCAAATTTTACGTGTACGAGTTAAAATTCGCGCCAGACCGTCCGCCATCTTGGATTGACCGCCAGACGCCGTGACCTACATTTTTTCCTGGAAATCTGTCTGTCACTGACCACTGTCACTCGACTCGCGGCGTGCGGTAGGTCAGTGAGAAGCCGCGCGAGAGAGAGGGGACACGAGTGCGACAAAGAGAGGGATAGGAACCGGCCGAAAATTACCCTTGTCTTTACGCGACGATATCTCAGGAACCAAAAGTCGTATCGATATGAAACCGAAAGCGTTTTAAAGGGGAAGGTTCAGCGCTTCCGATGATGCGTACTGTTACCAGAAATTATAAGTCGTTTTGAAATTATAGTTACACAAACTTCTGGTATTTTTAATAGACTTTGTCGTTGCATGTTTTGCATGTAGGATGAATTTTGCAATTAGGATGAATTTTATTTGGAATGTTTGGAGTAATATCGCTTAAAACGAGTATATTTAGAGTGATAAAAGTTGAAAACGTCAATTAGATTACGAACGTTTATGCGAAATTATTATTTTAGTGATAATTAAATATTTACTATGTCTAACCGGCAGTTGTATGTATCCTGTACAATTTTGCAACCTACAATTTATTATAAGTTCATAAACATTCGTAATACGATAATATCATCTTTCTTTCTTTCTTTTTTTTTTTTTTTTTTTACTCAAATGAGAATTTGTCAGATTTCTTTCAATGATAGTCAGTTAATTGTACACTTTGCAAATTTTATATTTCACGTCGATTCATGTCAGCGTTTACAAAATTTTTACCAAAAGAAAGAACTGCTTTTGCTTGCGAAAAAGCGAAGGTAGACACACAATTTTTCTATCTATAAATTGGCTTTAATAAACTAAATATACAACGATGTATTGATATCTGCAAGAATGAAACAAGTTCTATTTTTGATCAAATTTGTAAGACAACATTCAAACATTCCGAGAAAGACTATCCACTAGTCTAGCATGCAAATTACACGAGATAATAGGTCCTTCCAGATTTAATAAGTCTTGTTTTGTTATAGTATAATCACCTTTGTCATTAATGTATAATGAGAATAGCAAAACCTCGTGAGAAATCCAGCAAATCTATTAATTATAAAAAAAAAAAAAACTAAATCACAAACGCAGCCAATTAGCTCATATTATTCGCTATATGATTCATAATTGATCATCATAGAATGATGCAATTAGTAATCGTGTAGCAAGTATTTAATAATGATTGTCCAAGTCTCACCACGCGATGGTCCATTTTTCCGTCGCATCGTATACATCTTCAAAAATACTATTAAATACGTGTGTTACCTTTCAGATGAGAAAATCGATATGAAAACAAAGACAATTTGCACGCAATCCATTCAGTCGGACGAGAAAAATTTACACGATGAAGCAGCAACTGACGCGAATCATTTCGGCCGGTCGTGCGTTTATTTGAAACAAAAACAATCCTCGGTATTTTGTATCGACGAGGAGGATCCTGCCCCCCAATGGCTGATCGAGGAAGCCCTCGCCAGAGGGACTGAGGTATGCAAAGAGTATGTATATTAAAATATTGCAAAATTCTCCAACGAAAATTCGAACGATTCGTCCGGAACTTCCAAGCCTGCGTCAATGAATTCGACGAATTCAAACGTTGAAAATTTATATCAGTTTCTGTTCTATCGATTACTATTCGAAGACTTCTCGTTTCAAATAAGATTCGTGTTTTTAACACGTCTACGATGGCTACGTTGAACGATGTTTCCATTTTTATAAATATTTTAGAATATTTATGGTTTATAAAATAAGAAGAAACCGACAAAACCGACGAAGAAATCGACAGGAAAATTTTAAATAACGTAAACAATTGAATAATACAATTAAATAAAAAAATGTGCTGTCGTCGTAATACAATATTTTGTAAAATTAAATATTATACATTTAGGTAAAACGTATATTACATGTTTCATGTGACAGACAACGATGTGGTGTTAATATACAGCGAAACATAACATAACATAACTAGACCAATAACGATGAAAAATGATTAATATTATAACTTTTTAAATGAAAAAGATCATGTGAACAGTGCACTTTGTCTCATTTTACATTGTATAGCGCTTTGTTAATTTTCTTCAAAGATATTATGTAGAAATATTTTTATCACGTAATTGTTGTTCTCAAATTTCTATTTGATTCTTGAAAATCATATAAAAATTCAAAGCATCTTAAATTTATCTTAAAAATTTTATTAAAAATTGAAAAGTGTAATCCTGAATAAAGGAGAATGTAACAAATTAAAAATATATATATATGTACTTGTATTTATTTATTTAATATATTGTTTTTCCTCTGTAAACTTTCAACAAGTAAACCAATTATTTTATTATTGATTATAAGAGTACAATATGAACTAAACACTCAGAGGGTTAGAAATGTTGAAAAATGTTTTTCACAAGATTTTCGTGATCTTGACGATTGAAACGACATTCTAAAACTTGCTGTACGATTTTTTTTCACCATTTCATTGAACTTTAAACATTAAAAAACCAAGTCATCCGCGACGAAAGATTTTAATGATTGAAATAATGAAGCGTAGACGAGCTCGATATACCGGTGAGGGGGGAGGGGGGGGGGGGGTAATTCGTCCTCCGCGGCTAACAGGTCGAACAAAAATACACCTCTCGAACGTATGAGAAACTTTTCATAAAATCCACACCGGCCGAATTCAATTGAAATTTTCACGGAAAACAAACGACGACTTTTCTCACAATATCACCCAGCGCGCCTAATGTAAATTTTCCTCTTTTTTTGCCGGAATATCCACGAATGTCGGAATCGAATCAGCGCATCGAGGCAACGGACAAAGGGGAAAATATCGTCGAACAAGGAGGCCGAGTGAGTTTATAGAGAATACATAAAAGCGGTCTGTTTTTTTAATCGAGAAAGTCTGGCGATTCTCCCAGCCGGCCCAAAAATTCAGTAGAAATTCGATCGCGCTAAAATATGCCGAAGTTAATGTAGCGGTGGATTAATGAAATTTTTTTCCCCTCAAACTCGTGTCTATAGTATAGCGGAACCATTCCATATCCGTAACAGACAAAACTGTTCGTTCAATGGAATTTTTCGGATAATAGACCAACTATTCTTTTCATATCAAATTACATGTATCCAGATTGAAAATCTAGCATAATCGTCCGTTTATATTTTGATATTTGTGAAAGAATAGGAAAAAAAATGTTTTTCGACAGTTTAGAATCTTCTTGAGTTATTGAGTAACATAATTTCTTTAAAATGGAAATAACTTTATAGAATTACATTCCTTTTCTCCTTCACACATGCGTGTGCTATATATGTATAACCACATAATCGTAACACAAATTATCGTAAAATATCTCCTTGGTCATTACGTTTAGGATCAATGTGACTTAATATTTTTTTGTTTTTTTTACTTAAAATTTGATATTCTTTCCATTTGCTGAAAAAAAATACATCGTCCCATTAAAGAAAATAATGATAACCTTGGGAATTTCGAAAACTCTCAACAGTTTGCCTCCCTTAAAACCATACAACTTTTGTATTAAACAATCTTTCATTAGACGCATAATTTGAAAGTTACTTCAGATGTGCAAGTTACGTGAATCACTCTGTATATACACAGCTTTTTATACACATAATTTTTGCAAATATTAAGCGACATGTTCCATTTATAATATAATAATATATATTTATTTATTTCTATATAATACTCAAACATATTCATAATTCGTTGTATATTTATAAATATTTTTTTCATATGTCATATCATCATGTTATATACATGAAATATATATTTATAAATATCTATTTCATATGTCACATTCATATTATATACGTGAAATATATATTTATAAATATCAATATACAGGTACATTTCTTGTAAATATTAAACGATCTTCATTACGTGCAACGATTGGAAAAATTTAATTACGTTTAATTCATTTAATTATGCTGTATCTTGATAATTTTCATTCGATGATACATCACAATTGTTAGATACGAGATAATTATATCAGAACTCGAAGCAAAGCTCAGTCGCAGAAATGAAGACCTCGAGGACGCTTTAAAGGCGAAATTCATCGTGAAGGAAAAGTACAAGAAGTAAGGTTACATCAAACTCCTGCAAATTTCTGATCTGTAATTGAAAACATAGTTATATCAATTGAATTCTTATTTCATTCAGGTTGCTGGAAAACGCGAGAACGCAGGCTCGCAGGGAGAACGAAGTGTTGCAGGAAAACATCGTACGAATTTGTACATCCGTTTTGGAGAATTTCGGTCCTCGTTCGATGGATCGCAGAAAGACTGCCTGCTATCAAATTAAATCTCACGGGAAATTAAAGTGTCACCAAAGAATTACGAATAAATTACGCAGAAAGGTATTATTTTCAATGTAAAATATCGTTAAAACGAATACACGTTATGCTTTGCGCGTAATGTACGTAAAAGAAAAATGTATCTAAAGATTTAAACTTACATTAGCTTTTTTTTTGGTCTGGTGCTTTTGATGCTAATTTTTCATATGAAGATCAATTTCATTCTTTTCAATGAAACCATATAATCTTTAATTCATTGATAAGTACATCTAGACAATTACAAAAAAGTATTGATCTATTTCTATAAAGAAATCATTAGCTTAGTTATTTTAACTTTGATTCTGTACAATCGATCATGTTTCCCCTATTGCTATGCTATTTGTTTTTTTTAACTGTTCAAGAATCCATTTTAGTTACTTTTTTCATCTAAATAATGATACCTGGAGACTTATTCATAATGTATAATATATATAATATATATTTATAACATATACATAATATATATATATATACTATAATAAATTATAAATAATGTAATACATAATATAAATTATAATTACTGATAATTTATTATACATAGTACAAATATGTAGATATTTATAACATATAGCAATATATGATATATTATATATATTATGTAATTATTATTGTTCTAAGTTATATAATATATATAATATGTGTATTACACATATTATTATTAATATATATATTATATATTATTACATTATGATATAATATAATAGATAGAATAATATAGTAGAGAATAAATTAAATTCCATGTCAAAATAATGCAGCAACAGACTCATTTCATTTATCTTCTCTTTTATCAGCTACGAACGGCAATGACGAAATCGAACAAATTGAAACGGAAATTGGCCATGACTCGGAAAAAGCTGAGAAACAAATCTGAGGAGTACGAGTCGATCAGCAAATGCTTCGACCAGCTGAAGCAAGAAATGGAGGCTACCGAAACGAATTTGAACGATCTAATAAGGGAGAATCTTTCCTTGAAGAGGAAGATAGACGATACGCGGAACTGGTTAGAGCACACCGTAGGAAAACAGCACCATACCGGCCATTTTCGAGACGCGTGCAAGAGCAGAGAGTTGGCGAACCTGAAGAAAAAAGTCGAGGAGGATTCGGCGACCATTGCTCAACTTAGGAACAAGTATTTGACATTTGTTAATGAGAAGAGGCTTGTTAGTGCTCACAATTTTGATGAAAACTTCAAGTTTAATCTTTGAGTGCACAATTCTTTTTTTGAATCACTATATTATAACAGGATTACACAAGTTCTACATAAGCGTAGTCCACGCTAACTTTGTGCTGATCCACGAGATTGATTAATTTAATTTTTAAACGTATAACTTTGTTTCATAACATGACGCATAAAATTATGATTGATCTTCAGTTCAAAATAGAGAATTTTCCCCTGTTATTGTGATTACAATGTCTCTCTTAATGTTAACGTTCGTTTTTGACAAAATAATCAAGATTTGAATCATTTAGACTAGTACGACTCGAATCAGCAAACGCCAACAAGGGATTTTTACTGAATAGTTACAAAGCCCAGCTGACCGATTTAACTAAAGAGAAGAATGAATTGTTATCCAAAGTGAACAGTTTGGAGAACGAAATCAGCAATATTCGAAACAGTAATTCACAATTAAGAGCAAAAGTATGTACACTACTTCTTCGAATATTTCTTATAAAAAAAATTGCTGACCATGCAATTTGTTTTATTCGATTTTAGTTTTAAACGAGTGCGATTTGTTCCATTAGATTTATTAATTTCTCGTTTTTAGTTTATTAATTTAGTTTATTAACTTTGATTTATTGGATTGATTTAATTCATTCCATTAGATTTTAGTTTTGAACAACGAGAAAGATCGATTACTCTCGGACAACGAGAAATCCAAAACGGACATAAAGGAAAAGGTTACAAACTATGTATTAAATAGCTTAATAATTCTTGCATAAATAACATTTGTACAGAATTGTTTGGTCAATGTTAGATAGAAATACAGTGTGCCAAAAAATGTGAAGAAACTGTGCAACTGAAAATTGAGACCATTAAAAATAAATACGAGGAGACTATTAAGTTCATGGAAACAAAATTGTTGGCCACTAAATCTCAAAATGTCGAATACTTAAACGCTATCAAAGTAAATACATTAGCATTATTGGATAAATTCGATAAAGAGATGACTTTTACAATTAGACCGTTTTTATTAATATTTCATTAATTTTATTGAATTGTAAAAACCGTTGAAAAACGTCGCTTTTTCAATTAGGAATTTCTGAAGAAAGTCTATGAACAGCGAAATGATCGTGAAGCGGAAAAATCAAACGATAGCGAGGCAGGTGAAAAGGAAACTCACGAAACTATCTGCAATATTTTGAACATGACGCCAGATGAATTATCCGGATTTATTAATGGAAAGACCAAAAATTCGGTAATTTATTACTAAAAAAAAAAGAAATAACATTTGAACTTATTAAGTAATATTTAAAAAAAAAAACTTTAATTATCTAGAATAACCCATGGATAGTCGAATTAAATCGAATAGTTTCGACGAATCAGTTTTCTAAAGATCTATCAAAGTTTTTATTGAGAAAGATGACAAAGAAAACAAAGATGTAACGAAGGATCAGAGGAAGATGAGGTTCTTCTCAAAATCGTTTCCCTGTATTTTACCAAACGAAATGTACAATGCAACATAATTTTGTTAGTTCTCAATATAATTTAGTAACAAATACAGTTCGTCTTTTTCTAAAAATTTCGCAACATAAAAAAAAAACTGTCTGGAAACCGTCACCAACCCCCGTGATACGTAAGTAATTTGGCTCTTTACTGTAAACTATATTGAATTTAACCTTGAAACTTTATATTCGACAAGGAGAAATCAGTACAGAATAAATCTCGTTAAAAAAATTCTGTGTTAAAAAATATTAATCGCAAGTACTGGGGCAAATACCACGAGTGATGTATAATGATAAATAAGTAAAGAGAAATAACGAAGAGTCCGTAAATCACAAATACACTTGATTATAAAAGTATATCTACTTTGAAAGAACTATCCTGACTTCAACTTTAATAATATTCGACTTGAATATTACAAGGAAAGTTCAGACAACTGGAAAATTCAAAAAAATCTAAAAATTTGCACGAATGTCACTAATGTGCTGATATTAACGGAGTAAATTGTTTTTTTTTTTTGCGCTGAAAAGTAATCCTGGGAATTAAGTTATCCCCTTCCATATTGCAGTGAATATTCATGAAACTGTATAAGATACAGAAAAAGAAGTTAAATTAAAAGTGATATTGTGGTGGATGAAAAATTTTCGAAAATTTGTTAAACAAAAATTTATATTGTACAACTACGACAATGTGCAATAATACAACTTTGAATTTTTACTTTGTTAAGTAAACTACAAGTGAGTTTAAATTTATAAATTAAAAGATTATATTCGCGTCAGAATATAATCTTTAAAAATCAGGAACATTGACGTTTAGAAATCCTATCTTCATACAGTTTCGTAAGTATTTTGGATAATACAAATTGTAAAATAGCTTTATAATATTCTTTCTTATACTTTATATTATCCAAAAAATTAAGAAAGAAGTCAATATTATTCTAGTTTACTGGAAGATTTGAAATGAAAAAGAAAAGATGTACAGATGCTTAATTTAAAGAAACAGAGAAATCCTAGAAGATTCAAAAATTAATAATTTCAGGTTCGGTTTACACAGTAAACGTTAAAACATTATTTACTATTAAGACATCCCTTGTTTCTTTCCTCTTTGTCTTTATACGAAAATTTCAAACATTTTTTGAATTTTCCAACTGATAAACTATCCTTGTTGCTAGAATGCTTGATTGTTTGTCAAAATTCAGTAGAAAGCAAGCAAACGGCATCCAGAATCCTTTTCGATCGAGTCCGCTACTAAAAGAAATTCATCCGACGATTTTAATTATCGCTTTGCAGCTCGCTCGAGCCAGTCGCGTCCGGTGCCTTCTGCAACTGGGCGCTTTGGAATCTCTCGTACCCGTTACCCTCGCCAAAGATCTTCCTTCCAGAGATTCTCTCGTTATCTTTCACGCTCACTTCCGTCCCGATCTGTACCGGCCAGGGCAGCTTTCCGTCGTTCCTCACCGAGATCTGATTGGCCAACTTCCTGTCTCCGTTTTGATCGTACGGGTCGTTATTCCGAAGATTCTCCAGCGTCGCTTTACGACGACTCTCCTCCTTATCTTCGGGATAAGGATAAGGTCTCTCGACGAAGCTCGATCTCTTCGAGTAGTTGTCGTAACCATCGTAAAGGTGTCTGTATCGATATCTGTTTGGATCAACGTTCCCCGGAATACGTTTGTAACTTCCATCTCTAGAAACTGGCACGGTTCTAGTTCCGTCGTACGGTCTAGGGTAGTTTCTCAGATCCACGGGTTTCCTGACGATTTCCGGAAGTGTGGCGTAGTAGATGATCCTCTTGGGTTTAGGCGTCGGCCTGCTCCGACCGTAGAGATCCAAATCCTCGTCCCTGTATCGATCGTAATAGTACGAATAATCGTTTGGTGGAATGCGCATGTAGTAGTCTCTTTCCATCCGGTATCGATCGGGATAATAATAATTGTAGCCACGACGATAAGCGGAAGGAGGATCGTAGTCTCGGTCCCTGACGACGCTTCTGTACCAAGGGACGTCGTAGTCGTCGTAACCTCTCGTAACTGGCATGTCTCTCGCTTCTCGGTAATCGTAACTCCTTCTATGCGGGCTGGTCACGAAATCGGCACGCGGAGCGTGGTAACCTCTTGCGTTTGGCAATTCCTCGTCGTCTACGGTTTGCTGGATCATCTGATCCAAGCCAGTCCTGTGGCTTGAGAACTCGATAGACAATGGTTGCGTGGACCAGTTCTCCGGGGAGCTTAAACGTACCTCTCGAACGTTCTTACTGCTAGATATTTGTTCCAACTTCGTTTCGTTCTCGGTGTCGCGACGTCCCCTCGACACAGTTTTCATTGCCTCGTCCTTGGACGGATTTCTGTCATCTTCTGGACGTAACACGGTCTTCGCTATCCTTGTTCCAAGGATCTTGTCCTCGACTTTCGCGTCTTTGTTCGTCTCGTCGCGATTCTCGTACGAGTCTTCGACGATTGGTTCCAATCGATCGGCGGTGTGCTTCTGGTTAAACGCAGAGCGTGTTTCGGATGTTCGAACGGCATTGGGCTCCACAGACTTTGGTTGGTGTTGAATCAGTTTCTTCGGATCACTTTGGATGATTTCTATAGGGCTGAGATGACCGACGCCGCTCACGCTGCGAACTTCGAACGCAGATGAGTCCAGCCGCGGCCATGATGGGTGATTCCAATAATTGGTCGCGTACGGGAGAATCTGCCATGCTTTGCCGATCCCAGCTGCGCCGGTTTCCGTCAGCAGGTACAACAACGGCGATATTTGAAACAGGAGCAGCCGCATTTTCATCTGTCCGAAAAAGTATAATTAAAATGAAATTGTTGGTCAAAATTGAAATTAAGAAAGAAAGAACAACTATCTAAAATTAGAAATCTACTATCTATTTTATTACTCGATTGTATCTGTATCTGTCTACCTGGAAAGATATAATTAAAATAAAATTGTCAGCTGAAAAATTGAAATTAAGAAAGAATAATTTATATTCAATTTTGAATATTTTATATCTTAAAATTGAAAGCGTAGATTCGTTCTTTGATATAGAAATGTCGTAGAAAAATTAAACATGTAACAAATGAGCTCATTAAGATCCTAGGTACTGACTTTAAAATGATTATGGAGAATAAAATTTCAATATTTATAAAGATGTTTCATAATACAGTTTAGTTATAATATAAACTAAAACGAAATATGAATTATAATTATCAAAATAAATACAACTATCTACATTTTAAAAATATAGTACCCGGTATAAAACACTCGTGATATTGCGTGTCATATAGAAAATATTTTAAATTTTGTAGAAGCACATAGATTACTATTATTTCATATTATTGTACTAATTCTTCATTTAAACACTGTTCAGATGAATATACGAGCTTTTCAGGATTTGAATCCACTCTCAACACATCTTGTGATCCAAGCATATTTAACAAAAAAAAAAAATCTTATTTTCACAAATTACAATCACAACTGTAAACTCTAAGGGAGATTTAAAAAATAATGGAACCGGAATTGGTAGCCTTTAAATATCGTTCGTTGAAACCAAACGTAGAAAAAAAAATGGATTGAAGGAGAAACAGATGGCATCGAGATAATTAGCCCAAATGAAACGTGAATGCCAAACCTGAACTTTCACCAAAACCTTAGTGAAACGTTCGATGCCAGCGACAGACGTTTAATGACCGTTCCGTCCGGTAAATCCGCGCGGTCAGATGAAATCGTTTCCCCGACTGCGCGTCGTCGATTCTTCCCCATAACAAATATAATTTCCCAGCCGTTTCCGCGGCATTATGCGCCGAGTTCCGGGCAACACGTAGATCCGGTCGCGTGATTGTTCACTCGACTACATTTACCATAACATCCTCCCGCGAAATCGAACCAGAATTCGACTCGACACGCGTACGCGCGCAGCCACAGAGAAAAAGTTCAATGCACCAGCGCCGCCAGCCGATTCCGCTTTCGAAACATTCGACAACAATGGACACATGGCTGTCGAAAATTTGTATTGGTGCTGCGGGTTGTTTAATAATTATATCTCGACGAACATTGATTCATAATGTAGTTACGATAGAAATGTAATTATTGAGTATAAATGTACAATCACAAAGAGTGCCAATTCTTTGAAATTGTCACTTTCAGGAAAGTGAAATGAAAACTGGTTCTTCTTACTGGTGACGTGATTGTTTTAAACAATGAACAAACGAAAAGCGTCGATTTAGTTAGTTTTTATAACAGCGTCGATGTAACTGAGTCGTTAATGTCACCGTTTTGGGCATCTAATCTAACAGCTAACGAACATATAGGATGGGCAAAAAAGTTTTTTCCCACCTACTTCTTTTTTTTTTCTTTTTTTTAATAAAACATCAAAATATAAGAGAAAACTAATTTTATTAATTTTATTAAATTAAATTTAAGTTCAAACATGATTTTCTCATCGTGTAAAAAAAAAAGAAAATTTTTTTTTAAACATGTAATGAAAAAATTACGGATTCATTCAGTAAGAAATGATTTTTGGCCCACTCTAAATTATATTACGCTGATATGTAGCAGCGTAAGAACTCAAACGAAATGAGACCTGATTTGTTTCTAATAATAAAACCAAATGCAAATAAAACCAGAGCTGGTGCTTATGGTAATTTTATCATAACAACGTTGATTCTCAAACTTGAAATTGATTAATCCTAATGAAATTAATTCTCAAAGCCTTTACTTACACCACCCTATCATCATCAATTTATATTTTATCCATAACCATCATTCTCTTCTTTACAGAACGAAAAATCGAAGAGAAACGAAAATAAATGTAACCTTCAACGAGCGTGAGATCAACCACCGCAAAATTGGCTTATCTTCCTTTTTTTTTTTAGTTGCGAAAAATCTGTCGTGAACCGTATAAAACAGAACACTATATACGAAATACGTCAACTTTTTGTCCGACTGTTGCACGGTTAAGAGCACGACGGGCAACAACGTTCGTGAAGCGATAAAAAGAAGGGAAAAAAGCGTCGGGGAAACAAAGAACAAAATGTCTAGGCATAGCGGAACAAATCTTCGGAAGATCTTGCCCGTTAACATCGACTCCGCACAGTTACGCTTGCTACATTTTACAGTTAGGCTCGCGGACTCGCTTTAATTTACAGCGAACAGTTTTGGAACACTCTCAACACCATCACGCGGATTGTATACGGTGGACTAGAAATTTTCAGTATCTGCATTTAGTTGTACGCGTTTTAACTATTTTTTTAAATAGTCTTGCATGTCTTTGGTTTCATAATGGAATGACTGAAAGGATATAGAAAAAAAAATTTTTTTATATAATTTAACAGAATTTACGTTACAATGTGTATTTTTATATACAACAGTAAATAACAAAATTATCTTGTGAGAACCATTATGATTCTCAACCCTCTATATGCATTTTTTACATTGAACTTAAACGATCGTATGCATTATCAGTCGTACATTTCATTTGTATTAAAAATTGCATCAAGAAAGCATGTTATTAGACATATTATAACTTTTCTATTATATATATTATTCTAGTATTAGGATTATATGTTATTATAGTATATAGTACATTCACTGAAAAAAGAAAAAGACATGCTATTAAAAACATTTTAGGTACTTTAATAAATTCTTCATACAAAGTATAACTAATTTGCTCAACTTATACTTTCTCTATAAACTAGTTTGTATTTCTCTATTCTATTGAGATTAGAGGATATGTCTCAAAAAATATTCCTAATACATAATATAATATATAATACATATAATATTTCTATAATATTATACATTATAATATTATATATAATATTATATATAATAAATTATATATAATTATATATAAGTAAAACATAATAATATTAATTATTATAAAAAATTATATATATATATATATGTACATATATATGTACATATATATATAAATTATATGAATAAATTATGTATTTTTAAATTTTGTTTTCCAAAGTGTATACTACATAAAATTTCGCGAAATGTAAAGAAGATGAAACAACTTTGGACAAACTAAACATATTACTAACAATAAATATCTATTGCCTTGCTCTTTCAATTTCATCACCCGTATATTTACCGGTGAACAGTAGTTAATTGTTGGTCTCGCGATGAGATTCCGAAGAGGAAATTGGATAACGGATAAGTGAAGAGCTTTAAAGTAGCAGAACAAAATAATTCAACTTTTGATGATTTATTGTTTGGATAACGAAATTGAGAGCATGGCTTGGAGTACTAAGGAAAGTTAATTAAATTGAATTTTATTCCGTAGGATAAATAAGATGTTGGATTTTAATAAAAATTGTAAAAAACGAAATTTTTCGTGTGAAAAATAAAGTTTTAATAATGAAATTTGTTGAAATTTAAAAAATAATTTGTATGCAGATAGATACAAAAATCGTGTGTACATATAAAAGTATAAAAATATTTGAGAAACCGATAAATTTTAAGTTTTTGATAAAATATTTGAAGAAATATGTGAAAAAAAAATCAGTGATGAAATTGTAATTTCAATTTTGTCAATTTTGTCAATTTGTTTTCGATAAAAATAAATAAATATAATAAATACATTCTACTACATTTTCAAGTAAATTTTGAAATTCAAATCACATTCAATTAATCTTGTTAATTTTTCACAAACAAAAATAATGATTTTTTTTAATGTCCTCTAATCAGCTATTGAAAAAAGAAGTCTAAATTATCATACGTCCCATTCTTGATCAAATTCAATAATTAGTTGAAATTAAAAGTAATTATACTACTGTAATTCTATGTATGTCTTCGTTTCTGAAACTAATTCCCATTTCGTTAAAACTCTCCAATACACACGGGTATATAAATTAAAACAAAATTTCCTCTACACAACTTATGATTGTTAAAATTAGTTAGAAACTATCGATCCCCCCAAAATATAAAACTCCTAAACCGTGTGATAATTCACAAACAGAAAAATTCAATAAATAAAAATTGAGCAAGTAGATTTTACCTGAATTCTAGAACGCGGCTTCCGAGTGTCGTTGACTGTTCGGAGTTATCACGTTTACTACAGTCCCGTGAACTACGGCTTCCCGGTTTACCCCGGCTTCGTATCTGCATACCGTGTGCTGTTGTCGCCGGTAAAACACGCCTCACCCCTCTACTAGCTGGCTTAACTACCGTTCTCGATTGGTCATTGTTTTTAACTGTAGTTCTTACATCGAAAGATAGGCAAGTAAATGACTTCCTCTGCGATCTGCGTGTGATTGAAGATGATTGTTTAACGAAGTTTACTGGAATGGGACAGTATCGTTATCCGTGTATAGGACACTTAGCGATAGAATTCTGGAAACTATAGACTAAACGAGCGATACGTAAATTAACAGTAAACATGAACGTAGTAAGAGAAAAAAAAAATCTCCAAGCAAACAGTATTATCGTTTCGCCAATACAATGATAAAGGATAGTTGCGTACGATTGTATATTACGATTCTAAAAATTGCAGAGACACGAAACAGTGGAGAAAATGGTGAGGTGGACTTATCTATTTATTAACATTTATCTATTTATCTATTAACTTATCTATTTATTAATATTTTGAGCATTCGAAAATTAGCATTAAATATCCTGATCGTTCACAGTTGAATTATATCATAGACAGAATAACTACACTTACAGAAAAAAAAAATTTCTATTTTGTTTCTTCTAATGATACTTCTAAAAATATTATCATTGACAGAGACGAAGTCCTCGTTTATGATAGGAGTTTGCACGATGCAAAAAAAATATAATACAGAATAGAAAGTGATCTAAAAATAGAATGATTTTAAGTAAATTATAAACGTAATACATAATACAGTGCACTGTCATGCAATTTGATATAATGAAAAACGTTATACTTACGATTAATAAATTGTCGAGAAATAAAAATTAAATATAAAATATGTATTTTACCAAGTTCTCCATCTCGAATATTTCGTATATTTTAGGCATATTATGGACATTCTGTACAGATTTAAATTTCTTTTAAATGCAAAATGACCCGGCGTTCATCTTCTAATATAAGCTTTACGTTGAAAATTCTCCATTTGAAAATTAAGCCTATCAAGAAACAGCTCGAACAGAAATTAAGAGCTGCATTCATCTTCATGTGAACACAATATTGATCTTCTCTGGTTCAAACGTTATAGGTTAGTGACTCTAATGTTGTTTTATTCTGACGTTTGATATATTGTCGTAAGAATGTTTCAGTAATTTGTAAATTATTATAAGTCGACTAATAAAGTATGATATTAAGTAAATGTACATAGTTTTAATAAATTAGTATTTATACCTTATACGCGTTGATCTATAAATCAGTGTGTAGTAATAAACAAATGGCAGAAGAAGGGAAAAAGGTTTCTTTCGGTTTCGCAAAATCTATTAAAAAGTCTGTGTTAAAAAATGTTATTCCACAAGAGGAAAAGAAAATTGATTATATTGAATGCCTCGACGAAAAGGGTATTAAATTAATAGGGTAAGTTCAAGGAATAGAAAGTACATAACCTTAACCTAACCTATAAAAATTGCTAATAAAGTAAAATAAATATTTTTGAAAACAATCTTTTATAGCGAAGAGGAAAAGAAAGATGAACCTCTAGTTATTCCATTGCTAGGTTCAAAGACTTGGCACGATAGAATTGTTAATAAAGTAGACGCAGATATTTTTGTGTCCAAGACAACTAAGGAAAAGACAGAAGACATTGAAATTAGCGACAAGGGAGAAAAATCAAAACTATCAAATGGAAAATCATCGCCAAAAACATCAATAAAGAAAGAAGTAATTGAGGATAATGAAAATAAAGTTGTTACTTTAGAGGAGCAAGCGGCTAAAGAAATCATCGAGGAACTCAAATCGAAAGATGAACAGGAAACTAAAACAAATGATTTGTCTTTACCTTTGGTAGGAGATGAATCATTAAAAGGCAAAGAGCAGGTACATTATTATACAGATACCGTATACAAATGTATTATATTATATGTGTAAATAAATTTTTTCATTTTTTTCATCTTTCAGTCTACATTAGAAGATTATGAAAGAATTCCAATTGATGCTTTTGGTGTAGCAATGTTGCGAGGAATGGGATGGCAACCAGGAAAAGGAATTGGTAAAAATGAAAAGTATGAATCTTACTCTAGACAAAATTAATTTTACATTTAATATACTACTTATTGGGAAATAAAATCTTTTTTTAATTCACAATTTTTTATTGCGACTATTACAGAATTGTGTCAGCTGTTATACCAGAATTACGACCAAAGGGAATGGGCCTTGGAGCAGACAAAGTAACACTACAAAAGAAAAGTGCAGATTCCAAGAAACAAGCAGAAGAACTTAAAATCGAGAAAGGAACATACGTGAAAATTATAGCTGGGAAACAGAGCAACAATTATGGTCAAATAGAGGGATTTGATGACGATGCAGGGAGACTCATAATAAAACTAGCTCTTGGTGGAAATACAATATCTGTAAACGAATTTATGGTGCAACCAGTGACTAAATCAGAATATTCGAAGAATTCAAAAGTTTTAAGTTAGTATGAATAATTAGTTTTTTATTAAGAGACTTTTAAAAAAGAAAAACGAACTTGACATGACATGTTCATGTAAGGATAAAATTAGATACGTAGAAAATCTAATTTACGAGTGCCTGTAAAAATGTATATAACTGCATATAATTTTTTAAAAGTCTCTTCCATTTTTATAAGAATCATGATAAACGTATAGGTTTTAGCGTTTAGTATTTTATGGGGCTAATTTTAGATGTGAAGAAGTATGAAGAATATAAGGACAAAGAATCAAAGGAATTCAAACAAAAAACAGATAAAAAAAAGTCAATATCTGATGATTCTGAAGATATTGAAGATGATAACAAAAGTAATGATGAAAAAAAGAACAGTAATGTATATGATAAGGACAAATATGACAAAACAGACAGAAAGCTAAAAAAACAAAAAAAATATCCTGAATCTGAAGATGACAGTGGTAATGATCATGAGAAGAAAGCGAAAAAACGAAGAAGTAGCTCTAAGAGTGATGACTCTTATAAATCGAAGAAATCAAAAAAATCAAAGAAACATAAGAAACATGATTATTCACCAGAAAGATCAAGCAAAAAACATAAGAAAAAAGATAAAGAAAAAATTAGAGATAAAAAGTCGAGAGATTATACAGATAGGAGAAAACATAAGAAACGAGGAAGATCAAGATCCCGATCTTCTAGTAGGCGGTAATATTTTTCAGGAATGTGTCTGGACATTTTACTTTCATTGGAAATTGTACAATTTTTGTTTATACACATTTTATAATAAAACGTATTTTTACAAAATCATGTTTCCCTTTTTATCTTTGCTTGATAATTCTAACACATACTTAATATCTTAATTATTATAAAATCTTGCTTAACCTTGCTTACGTAATATTGATAGGAAGTAAAAATGTACATAACCTCAAAAAGCATTATGGTATTTGCGAACATTGCCAAACAAGTAGTGCGAACGATGTCGAGTAAGTATTTAATTGGCCTTGCATAGGTATTTATAGATAAAGTTTGAGAAATATATAATCTAATGCGTTTAATTTTTTTAACATTTTAGCATTTCGCTTGGGATTAATACAGCCTGAAGTGAATGAAGTGAAAGTTAAAAATATAGAGCGAGCAGTTTCCTACATTTCAAGCGCGAAAAAGCAAAATGCTGATATCATTGCTCTTCCCGAATGTTTTAATTCACCATATGGGATAGGTAATAATATCTTTTTTTAATAATTTATTACGTTTATAATAACTATTTAAGAAACAAATAAAAATAGATAAATTATCTTATCTTTTATATTTCCATAAAGGTTGTTGTAGTAGAATGTAAAACTTTCTACCTTTTATAATTATAATTTTTTTTCCTTTTGTATAATAAATATATTTCGTACAAATAACTAATAATTTAATACTACAAGTTGAACAAGTTAAGTAAAGATTAATCGTAAGTTTACATTTCGAAAGATACTGACGAAGTCGTTGAGTGACAAACAACTTGTACTGACACGAATTGTACAATTTACACTTTTGAATACTCATTTTTTATTTCCCATCTTTCAATAAAAATTTATTATATACAAAATCGTCAAAAATAACTGAAACATTAAACACCATTCAAATAAATCGAAGTATAAGATTTTCTTTATTAATTTAAAAAAAATTTGATAAGAATTTGATTTGAAGTTCTTGTTAGCGGAATTAACAAAAATTTCAATCTCTATTAGTATAATTTACGGTTAAGACAAAAAAGCAGTTATTCCTCGCAGAATATTTTCCAAAATATGCCGAGAGTATTCCCGACGGAGAAACGAGCATCGCTTTATCGAAAGCAGCTAAAGAGAACAACGTTTATGTGGTCGGTGGTACGATACCTGAAAGAGAGGGTGATAAATTGTACAATACTTGCACTATTTGGGGTCCTGATGGAGCTTTGATAGCGAAGCACCGGAAGGTAAGCATATGTTTCTTTGTGGTTGTAAAATTGAAAACATTGGAGCAGAAAATGATTTTTTTAGAAACATATATCGTCGACTGATAAGTTCCAATCTCTAAATCATATTACGACACAAGAAACATATATTTTTCACGGATGAACAAATCTTAATCTTAATTACTTTTTAAAAAATTTCTTCCTTAATATCATGAAATTATAGTAGAACATTATAATAAAATAAAATGATAAAAATGTTTTTGATTGTTAAATTTAAGAACCAAAAAGACAAGAAATAAGAAAATTAAATTTTGGAAGTTGATCCATGATAATTTTCATGTTAAATTGCGAAAGTTGTGACAATGTAATTAGCGTTCACTCTTTTATGTTATTAGATACACTTGTTCGACATCGACATTCCTAATAAATTTACTTTCCGTGAGAGTGATTCACTCAGTTCTGGTAATTCTCTGACGATGTTCGACGTGAAGGGCTGCAAAATAGGTATTGGTATTTGCTATGACATTAGATTTGAAGAAATGGCACGCATTTATCGGAACAAAGGTACAGTAACTTAATGAAACAATATGACCAACAGAAAATTAAAAATCTTTCTATTTATTCAATTGTGTTCCATTAATCAATGATATTCTATCTATATTTTCATAGGCTATATTATTGTTTAAAAATATGATATATTTATAATAATTATAATAATTTGTAATATAATCTAAATAAAAAACCTCTCATATCCAGAGTTTCCATCATGCAAATATTTTATTAATTCCGTGATAAATCAACATTTCATTTACGAGTAACAAAGATATTGTGGACATAATTTTTCTTCAAATCGAAACAACAAACGAAAATGATGAGGATGTGTTTTCTTATGCTGAAACACAAGATGGTTGAAGTTGATTGATGATTGAAATTAGGTATTTTAATAACCAAGAAAGATATAATATTCTTAAATATAATATTAAATATATTATTAAATATTGAAATAAATATTGGAATAAATGAAATATACAATTTAATATTTAAAAAAATATCAATTTGTCTTTCTCACAATTCGGATATGGGAGGTTCTATTGTACAACATAGTCTCTAATTCTATCATACATACATACATATATAAAAAAAATTTTATGCTTGCTACGTGTGTATCTGAAAATGGAATAATTAATTAATTAATTAAAGAATTAAAAGTGTAATCGTATATTCATAAATTATAGAATGCAGACCAGATTAAGGAGTTTAATTAATATTCGATGATTTCCCGTTTCTCTGGATTAGGTTGCCAAATGCTGATATATCCGGCGGCATTCAATATGACCACCGGACCATTGCACTGGTCGTTACTTCAACGTTCCAGAGCGAATGACAATCAATTATACGTTGTTGGTATTTCACCGGCTCGTGTTCCTTCAGCCAGTTACGTCGCATGGGGTCATACACAGTTGACAAGTCCGTGGGGAGAAATTCTTCATGATCTGGAAACTCAAGAGACTATGATAGTCGCCGATATCGGTAATTGCCAATTTAAAACTGGAAATGACAGATCCGTGATCCAATCTATTTTTAATTTACGCTGATTTATCTATCTTTGTTCAACTATCTTCTCCCTCGTTTTATTCTTTTCACGTTTTTTGTTGAACTGACTTTATTGATGCTTTAGATTGTCTATATATGCATATATATTTTAAATAGTCAGACCTATAAATTCCAAAACTCGTCAACGTCACGGATTTTAATTTAATTACTGAAAAATATTTTTGTCAAAATTATTGAGATATTTTATTCAATACTGGATATCTTGTCAAAATTAATATTGATTTCTATTTAGGCAGATTATTTGAATTGTAATAATTCATACGTAAAGTATTTCGGTATCTACGTATCAAAAACTAGTAGTTCCAATGTTAATTATAATTCTTATAATAAATCTTTGAAAATTTAAAATTTTGATTAATATCACTAAATTAATTAAATTATTATTTTGTTCTATCTTCAGATTTGAAGCTTGTTGAAGAAGCAAGAGCTCAAATACCTACATTTTCTCAGAGACGTACCGATTTATATGATACCATCTGGAAAAAAGATTAATTCAAACAGCAGAAAATGTCTTGTAATACTCTTATAATACACAGATCTCTATTTTTTTTAATAAATCATTTATAATAACTGAATAACAAAAAAAAAATCGAAAAGTTACAACAACCTTTTTGTATATCTTATAATATATAATTTTATGTTGTAACGATTTATAAACAATATAAATAATATGAGTACTTTTGATCAGGGATATAATAACATAAGAAATAAATATATAACAATACATAGGTGTATACAAATATATATGTAATAAAAAGAACACGAAGAGTGTTACTTTTAAATATCTTTAATATACGATTAAATAAACTGTTATAATCGGTAATGAGTTCAGAGTGAATTTACTCATACATAAAAGGCCCCTCGATGATCGAATGACGTAACTTCATGATGAAAAGGTAATTTTTACGTATCGTGTAGCAATATTAAATCTAGAAGTCGATCTACGTATTTATTTACATTCAGATTAGATGAATAACTCTCTTTATATGTAAACATGTTAGTTCGAAGTTACAAGCTTAACAATAAGAGAAATTGGTCGATTTAATAGAACGCCTTGCCTCGATGGATAGTTTTAAAGAGAGCAAAAACATGGCAATGTCGCTAATACAAAAGGAGGGAAAAATTCGGGAAAACGATGGTTTTCGGCTATTCGCCAGCTGGAAACGGTTCACGTTATCTCTCGAGAAAGATAAGTAAAAGCAACACACAAACGACAGTCTCCTCTTGCTTCTCGCTTTTGTTCTTTTCTTTCTTGAGAACGAATCGGGTCACAAGAGAATACAAGGGAACACATTGCGACGCCGAACTATGAGAAATTGTGTTCCCTTGGTGTCCCTAGTTCTACACGTTTCGTGTTTCTAGCGCGCGACTGCCAAAAATTCTTTCGGAAGGGAAAAAAAACGAACAGAAGACAAAGAGCAATCGATTCGAGCGTAGCACGAACAATAGAGCTTGTCCTGAAAGTCAATCAACTTCGAATTTTAATATATTGTCTTCTCACAACGAGAGTGTCTCCTCTTTCCTCGACTGCCTGATTATCAGGACTTCGTGCGTTTCTTTTTAATGTTATTCGAGACCGAAAGAAATTCATAATTATTCCATAGACAAAAATGTACACTGTACCAGCGTTTCTTAACCTTTTGGTCACCACGAATTTCCCTTAAATGATTTTTCGTTATCGCGAATCTTTAAGAGACACGCTTTCAAACATTAATATATTATCTGTTAATTGAATAACGTGTTAATTTATTTAGTTGGATGTTATGAATTGAAATAATTCATTATTTGAAATCGTTATTTTTTGTTCTATTTTAAGTAAAATATGGTAAACATGCTTTCTCTCAGTTGTTCACTTATGTGTGTGAGATCTCATGAACGTCCCATGAAAGTCCCATGGAGGTCCCATGGAGGTCCGCGTACCACAGGTTAAGAAATACTGCATTATATTATATATTATATGTGGTATAATATACATATTATACATTGTATTTTACATATAATAATTTATGTGGTAACGTATATACAATATATATATATATATATATATATATATATATATATATATGAATCATTCGGGGAAAGCCATATTGATCAATTCTATAGACCGAAAAATATTCAAAAAAAAATAACGATATTATAAAGTCTTTTTCAAATTTAATTTAGAATTTATTATTACTTATGTCATTTTCTTTCGATAAGTAAAAATGAAAATAAGTGATTTATTCCTTGAAAATTGGATATTAATTCTGCAACTGATGAAATTAAGGAATTGATGAAAAGTAAAGTTGATCAGTTTGGCTTTTGAAAAGCTCGTGTATCATATTAATTTCCACATTTTTATGCAATATAAAATTACTACACATATTACAATAATATAATATATATTATTATAATATGTAATGTATATAGTTATTTCGAAAATTTATATATGTATATATATTTTAATAATGAATAACTACGTGCGATGTAACTTAGTATGATGTAACTTTATAATATATAACTTTGCACTATAAAAATATGAGATATAAAAATTAAGGTTGCCTTCGAATTTGAAATACGAAAGAAAGATTAGAATCATCAGGGCGTTCAGAACTTGGGGATTGTCTTACAATTGGATTCCCGGTCTCGAATGGGTTAAAGTAGAATACACGCTTGGATAGTTTCAACATCTTCAACATCGAAGACATTAAAAACTTAACAAATGAAAACATGAAACGAATGATGAATGTTTCCCTTTGCCGGTAAAAGACTCTCGCGCTTATATATTGCATTCTCGCTCTTATCGATGCATTTACTTGAAATCTGCAATGCGCCTATTTACAATTTAAATTTACCCGGACCACCCGTTGAATCGACAGCCCTTTATAAATACGTAATGAACTCGGGACGTGTGCCCGTGCTCCTGGTGACGTTCGCACCGGAAGCTCCGTTCGACGCCAATTTGTCACGCGGGAACATCGATTCTTCCGAGGTGTCACGTTTTAAAGGGCAGCCTCCATCCTTCTGCACAATTAAAATAATACCAGCGCAATGGAGTTCCGCACCAATTGCAACTTCGATATATATATTATCTGTAAAATAAGGAGCTTTCCGTTTTTTTTTTCAGATAAAAAGATTGAAATTAAAATTGAAAATGTTAGTTTGTGCAATAAAATTTAAATCTGTTACATGATGAAAAATGTCTGATATTTCACATTTATTTCGTATACCTCTGTATTCAATGTCATTTAAATATTATTGTATTATAAATATAATTTACAGATCTATATCTACATGTGTCTCTAATAAAATTATAATTGTATTATAATGTTAATAATAATAATAACATAGATAATAATGATTGAAACATATATAATATAATAATGTAGTATATATATTATTAATACATATATTAAAATATATTTATACATTCTCTAGTAAAGTTATAATTTTATATATTATAATATATCACAATGTACATATTTTATATTTTAATAAATATTAATAATGAAATTACAATTTATAAAAGTAATTTTCATATAATATAATAATTCTTTAATAATAGTTTAGTAATAGTTGCTTTGATTTTGAACGGATGCTCCAGGCAAAGAATAAACGGCAAGCGAGAAAATAGAAATTCAGACTATTGTCGTGACGTAACTCACGTGTGACATTAACTTCGTACTGGACTTGAACGTTACGTCGTAAATAATTACTTAATATACCCTGTACGACGAGCGGAGAACCTTAAATTAACGGCAATTCCTTCGGACAGAATTTAATATTGTTAACAGCCTGTAATGAACAATTATCGACGTACTCTTTGTTCTTAACAAACGTAATGAATGATGAAAGATGTAAAACGTATTAATATGATACAATGAATAGTTTCGATCGATAAATGAGATTTCATGCTAGCTACAAGATGCTAGAAGAAGAAGAAGAAGAAGAAGAAGAAGCGAAAATATATCGAGTTCTCTACGTTTCTCAATGTCAAGCATTCGTCGTTCGAGATTACAAATTTTTTCTTCGATAATGATACCAATCTCGAGAAGTTTCGCTTATCGTATGAAAATCTCGTTGGCAAAAGTTGTATCGTTAGAACTTTATTGTTCCTAGAGAAAACACGAATATGTTGAAACTTCCATAGAAGAGGATCAACGAGCGAGAAGGTTGCTGATAAAAATGTGTTTTCGTAGTGTTGATTGATTGTAATCGTAGTATTTATCGACCAAAGTAGTGTGTTCTGTGAGTTTGTGTTGCCGGGTGGATTCTCATTTGAGAGAACACGATGAAACGAGTGTTCAGTTTTGCGATTATAAATTTTTAACTATTTGAACATATCCTTCAACAGTTTCGAACAAATTTTGCGGCCAGGACTTTCAAAATTTTTATAAAACATCAATTGAATAAACATCCAAAATATAACAGAAAATAGTTGATATAATTATATAATTCTTCGTAGTTCTTAAAATTCATTTTTACGTAAATTTCATTTGTCGAATAATTTCGTATGGTCATTTTTTATATCGTCGAAGATGACGTTATTCAAATATACCTCTGTTACGTGTATATTCCACAGTGATTTACTACGTTTTTTTATTAGTTCAACCGAACTATCCGTGTAAATGGTTTCCTACTAATTGGATAGGACGAATCACTTTGCCCGTGTACGATCTTTATGAAGCTCCAATCCCTTTGATTATTTGCAACCAGGATATGTAAAATCCATAGTTTACGTAATAATTCTTCTAACCTTGACGTTATTGAGAAACAAGTAGAATTGGATAAGATCAATGTATAGAGTGATATAACTCTTATCCATTCCTTGTATGTCAATTTGACATATTTCATACAAAATATTGTGTCATTTGTTATGTTAATAATTTATTTATATTTATCACCACATATATAGCTAAGTACATTTATCTAAAACAGGATTGGGAACACTTATTATTTGAAATAGAAAGAACAAATGACTACTTCAAACAAGATAAGAAATAAATTTATTGCAAATAAATTCCAACACCTATTCGAAAGATAAATGAAAATGGTAACTATATTCATACATATCGTATAGATATAATATATGTTAGAATAGAGTTTCTATGTGACAATATAAAAAGAAAATTATTAATTTCAAATAAAATTACAAGTAATAAAATAAAATAATTTATTTTTCGCAAATACGCTAGTATCGTCTGAGATAAGACGACAGAGCAAGTAAAAAATGAAATAGTTATTTTGCTTGGACAACTATTTGAATGAAAGTTTATTTCGATAAACCCTAGCCTTGGTCTAAAGATCTGTCACATCTATTTCTCTAAACATATAACACACATATCCTTGATATTTTTGATAGCAAAATATCTTCTGACATTAAAATATTTTTTTTTTTTTACCTCAAACATCAATTGTTTGGAACTGGAAGGTTTTCGAATTAATTCATCGAAGCTCTCAGAATCTTCGCGATGAAAATGTTTTTAATTTTATTTTAACGAAAGGCACAGATTGCCTTTTGGAGGGCAAAGAGTATGCATCGATGAGAAAGAATATAAGCTGAAATACAGCAGAACTTCCATCATTTTGGACACTCTGTTATTCAAACATTTCCACGGCCGATATACAATATTTCACTTCGAATCAAAAACAGGAAAAACAATTAGGTAGTATATATTTCATAAGATGGCAGAACGATTTTTGTTTCGACAATGATTACAATTTAATCGACAACGTCACAACGTCACATCGTCATATCGTTGGCAATATTGCCAATATAATTTCCGTGGAATATTTTCTATTCGAATGGGGACATGAGGATTATCGACCGACAATATTGATTTATTAGAAAATCAATTTTCGACGATTAAATATTAAAAATGATTTGTTAGTAGCATGACATTTGCTAGCATTTGTCAAGCTACATATGATTTATAAAATGATGGAAGTATCACAGCTTACGGAAATTGAAAAATTTCTCTGTCGTAAAAGAAACATTAATTTTCGTTTAAAATAAATTGTTAAAGAAGTTATTATATGTACATTATAGATACGCTATAGAATTATATATATATATATATATATAATTATATTTTATATATATATATATAATTATATTATATATATATATATATATATATAATAAAATAAAAATAACGAGTAACGTTAAAAAATGACTTTTTACTACATTAATACGTCACAGATTTCAGGTAAAGCTCCAATTTGTTATCACTTGCAAGGTGTAATCTTGCGTAGTCTTTAGTTTAGCAGATATTTGATAGCAATTCTCTAGCCTTTGTGCAATATAGCGTAGCTCAGTTTAATCGAATTTAATCTCTTTGGCCAGTCAGCTCTCAATTTTGTTTATGGCGCAATCTCCTGACAGTTTCGTGCCCTTCAGTGGAAATACGATTTCCTATTAACATTCTGCAATACTTGAATAGCATAACCGTATTTTCGTGTATCAGTTTTCTCTTTAATAGTACGACTTTTATCATTTTTTCAGACACAAGCACCGAGCTTTATGAAATAAAACTTTTTGAAAAATGAAATTAAAGTTCAGTTGGTTTATTGAAACAATAATAGACTATTCAAAACAAAGGATCTGCAATGGGAAATCTAAGTATGACGTGTTAGATATAGTGTGTCTAAATAAAAATAATTACATAAAAATTATCACAGTAGTTTCTAAACTTTCTTTTTTTTCTTCAAGTGAAGAAGTTGCTTCTAAATTCTAAAATGAAAAAGAAACGCTACGAAAATATACGAACGACGAAGCGTGTGAAAACAATTAAGTTCGCTACGCCGAGTTTGCGGCCTTGTTCTCAACTTCTTGCCAGAGTACGAGCGCGTGAAAAATCGCTATGTCCCAGTGCGGAAAGGTGCTTAACGAACGTAACCGTGAAAAAGCTGAGATGGCCGCGATGCAAAAAATTAAATTCCGCGTGAAAAACAACGAAAATACGAGAGACGTGCGTTCACATGGTTTATTATTATACCTCGACGTGTTACAATCTTTCACGTGGAACAAAACGGGAGAACAAAAGATGAGCGAAAATTTTATATCGTTTTTCGCATCATTTTTTCCAATCTGCAAATATAAAACAAGACCATAAAACAAAATATGAAACAGAATCGTCTTTTTTTTTCCTCATTTTGACAAATATCGTTCCGATCTTTTAACTTCGAATTTTCATGTAAATTCGTGAAATTTAAATTCTCCAAAGTTTAAAAGAATAGAATGTTATTATATAATAAAAAAAAATTGTTCCGCTTACAGTGTTACACTGTATTTTATATATTTTCGCATATTATGCAAATTATTCTTCGCAAGTGTCTTATAATAATAATAATAATAATAATAATAATAATAATAACAATAATAATAATAATAATAATAATAATAATAATGGTAACTATTCATAATCACTGCAGATTTTTATGCAAAGATATATTTTTGAAAACATAATTTAAAAAAGTAAAATCTTGATGAAGAATTATTTCGCATGCCGAGTGTCGTAGAGAGCAATGCACCTTATATATTTTACATATTTTATCGTATTATATTTTGTCTAATTTTGCTTTTTTTAAAATTTCCTATGTACCCCGCAGTGTAATAATCGATAACTGATACGAAAGTTAAAAATAATACGAAACATTTAACGAGCCGTGAATAAAGTATTTAGAGAAGAGTAATTGAAAGGTTTCAGCGTAAAACAGTTTGAAATTACATCGTCGAGCTCGAAAATCTGACACGGTTTAATAACTCGATGAAAAAAACGTGTTCATCCCATGAGAAAGAGAGAGAGAGAAAGAGAGAGAGAGAGAGAGAAATTCATGTCTCTCTGTCAATATACCTCGGCGAGGCGTTGCCTCTGCTACTCTGCAATTCAAATGCAACTCAAATGGCGAAAGAAGTGAAAATTGAACAGTTTAAAGGAACCAATCACTCTGGCGGCAACGTAACTTCAAAAATGGCTCGTGAAGCGAAATTCATTGTCCGATTAACACACCCCTGCCGAGGTGCGATGCTCTTTCTGTTGCAAATAACACCTTAAGCAGACGTATGAATCGCACGAATTAGCGATATACGAATACGAGTATGTCCTTCAACTTGTTCGTTCACAGTTATTAAACGTTACTCAATATTCTCGAAATGAACCAATGGACAAATGCACCATCTACAATTGGCCATGGAGACTTGATAATTTGTGCGATTTTCATCGCACCTTTTGTGTCGCATGTTCATAAAACGTGATTGAAGAGATCACCTTGATAACGTCAATTTAGAAACTGTGTTCATCACTTGCGTAAGGGTGAAAGCAAAAATAGATTGAGAGACTGGATCATCAATGAGTACAGTGTGGTAATATATTAAAATTGAGTCCGCTGCAACCTTCGCGTTACTTAAAAACTCTACGCGTATATTCAATGAAAATTGTTACGTTAGATTTAATTGAGCACGTGTCTATGTTCAATCGACATGCCACCACGTTTCGATAAAGAATGCCTCGCAGAATGTCTTTGGTTAGATATTTTGAATTAGGAAATATTAGTGTTAATAGTAATAAAATCCTCTGTGCGATATCCCTGCTTTGCTCTCTCGAATAGATAAATGTTTTGCCTCTGTGTTCCACGGATATGTACATAAAGAATATGCATGCGTGTGCATTAATATACATCTTTGTACAGGTAAAAAATACGTTGTTAATCTCGGTATTTCAGAAAACACCAACGTGCTTTTTTTATTTACCGTGCCCGCTAGCGCATGCAATTAACATGGTTAAGTTCGAATAAATCAAATGATTCACGAACGTAGGAAGTAAATTGTACGTGCTTCTGTAGATGTAAGAAGCTATTTCATTTTCGAGGTATCGAGGTGCACAGTTCTGTTATAAATTAACAATGTCAAGCGTGTTGGCACAGAATTATTCACGACCCTAATCAGACATTATAGATAGGACGACATTAGTCCTTTGAACAGAGATGGAGCTCGTAATGCAATAAAGCAGAACCATGATTTATTGTCTGATTCGAACCTTCTGGCCGTAACGTTGATCCTTCGAGACGGATGTTTGTGTCTCTTCTGTTACATTCGGATCCAGCTAGATTTATCAAACAGAATCTTGTCGTTGTTGCTGTATCGAGACCATTTTCACTACGTTGCAAAAAGTGAATATTATCGCGTGACTTCGGCTGTTCTGCATTCATCGCCATAGCACCTGTTGCATATCCTAAGAATCTTTGTATTAAATCAAATAGTTTAATGCTCCCGTCACATTTGTAACTTCTTTTCATATAAGAAATTTTTATGCTTTCTACCGCCAGTTCTGACATTAGAAATAAACTAGTTATCTGATTGGATAACAATTGTTCTTGATAGAAATTTATAAGAAATGAAACAGAAAGACTGTTAACTTTGAAGTTACTGACTTTGATGAAGTTGTTTCAAATATATCATTCACTTCGTGGATTCTTCTTCTTCCTCTTCGATTAAATGAATTTTACCTTTCTTGTTTGACCATACGACTAATGCTGATGTATCGGCATTATAATCTTGAAAAATATTTTTTACCATGTTTTCAATATTCAGTGTTATAAAATTTCTATTTGATTCTCAGGAGCAAGAATTGTTCAATCTCAGTCTTTACTAATGGACGAAACTGAGGATCCTCGGTGAAGATTCTATTTCCTGATAATTCTGAACAAACTTACGACCAAATTGCTTCATTAGCAGCATGAATGATCTTAGTCTCTTGATTATTGAACTTGACTTCGAAACTTAAAACAAACTCTGCTCGTTGAAAATGATGTTCACTTCGCCTGGCTTCGTTTCTCTTTCGCTTCCAAAAGTTCTCGATGAAGGTTTGCTTTTTCCAAAATAGCCGGGGGAAACTCTCGTCCGCAGAATCGATTTTCAAAACGATGTGTTCTACTGAAAGGTAGTCTGTTAGGTAGAGTTGCTCTGCACTGGAAAACTTCCAAGTCTCGAAACTTTTGTTGGACAGCGCTGATGTTCGTCAGAGATCCTTCGAAGACTCTTAATTTACAGCACGATTGTGTATTTCGATGCAACGAAACGAAGTGACCTATTCACATCTGCATAGAAGCACGCGCAACTTACACATCTTTCTCGAATTGTTGTACAGTCACGTGTTATATATAACCGTTAGTTGCATGCGTGACAACACCAGCACAGATGTAACGCACATATACGTACGTATACAATTGTGAAAGATTAAAAGTTTTATTTAAACGAGCATTTAATTATGCTTGGCTAAGTAGTGACTATTTGCAATTGTTAATGTTCCTTCATTAAGGATGTGGAAAAAACTTTCGAAGTATAGTTCAGCGATGAGCTAAATTTGACCCTTTGAAGCGGACAATTTGGAAATGATTTTATTGTACATACAATTGTTGATTAACTTTTATGTTTACGATAATAAAATTGCAATAATAAAAATAAAATTATCAGTAACAATAAAAGTTATAATGACAAAATTTGATTCTATTTACATACGTATCATGTTTGTTGTTAAAAAATAATCTTGTCTACTCGACAATACAAACTCACATTTATTTACGTAATTTCTGCTCAAGTCCATGTCTTTCCTTTAAATGAAACCTCAAAGCGTGTTATTCCAAACCTCAAAAGGTTAAATTCAATTGTTTGATCAATTCTCGCTGAAATTCATTAATGCTTATATTATCGTCTAACAATTTTGCTTTGTGTCCCACGGTGTCTTATAAAAGTTTATTCCCGAAAAATCTTTCCTCCTTTGTTTCCTCCTCCGGATATCCACTTCCGGTTTTACACACCACGTTATGTATTTGCTCTCCCGGGAATTATATGTTCGGCCATCGGAAACGCATAGGCCGTCAAAACGAGAATGGATGGATTCAATCGGAATTAATTAAATGATCCCAGTCCCCGCCTTTTGATTTTGAATTCGCTCGCGTCGAGTGGCGCGAATTTCAAAATATTACCCACTTTCAGAAATGAGAAAATAGGAATTCTAAAACGGAGTACCAACGTCTGTATAATTCTTAAAATATTTTCATCCTACGTTACAAGAACTAATTATTATTCTTTTTTTTTGTTATTAATAAAAAGCAAAATTTGGAAATTTTTATTTTGAAAATTTTGTAAAAATTTCAGGTGAATTGGCGCATAGAGAGACAATGAAACGTTAACGTTCGTTTGCAAAATATGCAAAGTTTTAGAAAACACTTCGGAACACTTTTATACGGAATTAAAGTTAGCTTTGTAAATATCGTTCGAATGATGAAATAAGACGTTCCAATCACGAATTTATTAGATTCTCTCTTGAACGTTCAATTTAAAAATTCTTCGATGGAGAAAGTCGTGGAAGACTTTCAATTATTTTCCAATCGATAAAGCGATTGAAGAATTGAGAACCGCTGACCCGGGAGAACTCACTCAATTAATCGAACGATATGAATAGTTCCGTGATATTGCGTTCTTCTAATACGATCACATCGATAAGAGAGAAATCGTCAATCCTTCCCTTTAACAACGTAAAAATAGAAATACATAAAAGTACGTAAAATGTGAGAAAAAAAAACGTGACTCGTTTTTTTCTTCAGGTCAGAAATATCCAGAATTAAAATTTCCAATAAGAAGATCGAGAGAGAGAGAGAGAGAGAGAGACGTGTCATAACTAAATTAGAAGATTGAAATGTCCATTAACACGAAGCTATTCCGTCGTCAGAGGAATCTTACAGGATGTGTCAGAGATTAAAGCGGTAATCTTTCATTTACTTGAAGCGGTGCGAAAATTAACTCGTTACTACAATGCAATGCCGCGCGTTTGTCTTCATACTTGCCGGCACAGAAAGGCAATTTCTGGCACGACGAACATAATCACAAATGTCTTCTTCAACGAACCGAAAGTCGAGCCTCTGAGTGTATGTGTGTGTGTGTGTGTGTGTGTTGCTCATTCCTATTTTCTCATTGAGCATGACTAGAAGGGAGAAATTGCTTTGATTCTGTGAAAAAGTTAGGATTGAAAACTGTTAGAAAGATCCTTTCGCAATATATTACAGGTACATATAATAATATAATGATATTTATAATATTTATTGTTATTTTGCTGTTATATCTATATTTTCAATAAAATGCACATTTTGTTTGTGTTAATAATCTGGCTTGCTAACGTGTGTTTTAACTTGTGAAACGATAAAAAGCCATATAATATGCTGACATTATAATATAGTGTTGTAACATAATGTAACATATAAAACAAATATACATATAGTGTACATGTAAGGAATGTTACAAATTAAAAAGAAATAAAAGAAGAATATTCTTTGATTACAAACTTGATTAAAAATTAATACAAGAAGTTTAAAGAACTTCAGACGCAAGCCAAGAAAAAAAATGTACTCCGCATGCTCATCGATTTCCTAGGTTACTATTTTTCACTCTACTCGCGCTATTAATAAAATATTCTTACCAATAAATTACCTTGCAAAAAGACCTTTCCGCCAGCTCGAGCTACCTCAAAAGAAAACCCTTTGTCAAACACATCTCTGTTTCTCGCGCGAAAATCCGAAAAAAAAGGATCTGCCAAAAAGGTGCATCCAGTGAACCGTGGTTCGTTCGAGCTTGAAAAGAGACAAGGCGCTGAAATGTCAAAGTCGATATTCGACCAATCCCTCAACCCTTTCATCCGATCGAAATTCGGACAAACCACTCAATTCGAAACGACTACGGATCCTCCCCCCCCCCTGCAGAATCTCCTCGTCGAGATGTTCTTTGTCCCCTTCTGTCGCAATCTTTGTAATCGCGAGTGAAAAAATAAACGTCTCTGAAACATCACGACGCTATCGTCCTTCGGAAAGCTTTGTCTTCGCTTCCCGATGAAGGTTACATATATAGAATGTCCTGTGCGACGTATCGTTATCGTAGCTTTCATGAAAAAAAGCAATGTTCTCCTAGCAAAGATACATACTTCGTAATATCGAATCACAATCGCTGATTTTTGATCCCTCTGATATCGTTGTCTTAAGAGCGGTTCTTGAATGGTTCTGTTATAGCTCTTATCGTTGTGTTAAACTTATTTCACTGCGTAGTTTTTTTTTTTCTCGGAGTGTAGAGAATTATCGTGTCGTAAAGAGTGATGTATCAAAGTTCGTGGTCTTGTTTTTTTCTTTTTTTTTTTTTAAACGCTCCGAGTTGTGTTTCTGTTATCGAGTCAGCTCTTTGGTTCCATGTTCCGTAAGTTAAGTTCGAATTACGTTGCAATTAGAACAAGTGAAAGACTCTTTAGAAGTTCTTTTCTTAGAAGTTCTACGATCACTGTTTAACCCCTTGCTTTGCGATGCACGGTCATTTTCCTCGCGTAGCACCTATGATCAATAAACCGAGTGACACACATTTACGTGACAAGCTCTCGTTTCAATCTTTCGTTATAAGATCGAAGATAACGATTCCATCTTTTTTTTTTTCGTTCGTGACAACGCTGGAACAGCGAATAAGTTTGAAAGATGTGTAACTATTAAGGGAGTTATGAAGCAAGAGGTTGAGAAAAGATTCTCTGAAAAAAGAAAAAACATGACCTCGAGTAGATCTTCTTTTATACTACTATTGCGAAAATTACAGTATAGAAATAGTTCGACAATTATTTACAATTGTTCCTTTACCTTTTTCTTTTTTTTTTTTTTTGTTCGTTACATTCATGTAATTTATTAATTCATTACACGCTGAGTTTTCGTAAACAAAATAGCTACGCCACTGTGAGTTTCGTGTTTAAAATAGAATTTTGTTACACACGCAACAGTCCACTGTTGCACTCGTAAACTATTATTATTTAACATTATCGGTTTCTTACACGTCTATCCTTCGTTCAAATCAGTGACGATAAATCGCAAGTACTTCATTCAATAGTCACAAAAATCAGGTGTTCTATCGTCTATCTTCATTTCTCGATGATACGACGAAATTTAAACGTTACATTAAACAAATCGTCATTACACTGAACATAAAAATTAAAATGATGAAAAGAATTTTTCTACACATGGCTGATTTATCATCACCACTTCTCATTTCATTTTCATAACCTTGTCCCCTGAGTGATCCAATCAAACGTGAAAAAGAGAAAAAGGGAAGAAAGGAAAAATCATACGCACAAGAACCCTCGTTCTTCCCACAATTGCAGCTACTTTTCGAGGTATAATCAGCAATTATAAATGATCTCGCTAACACACGGTTTTACGGTTGTACCTTCACCTCTCGTCCCAGATGGCCGATCTCGATCGTCAATCGTTGTTGTCCGAATTTCGTCAACGACGCCATCTGCCGATCTTCCTCATTGAAGAACTAGAGCGCTCTCAACAGCGCCGTTATACCTATCAGCCAGAATATGCCTTGTTCTTCGATCCTGGAGGAACCAGCGGCGATAATCAAATCAGGCCCGGTCCAATTTGCATCCATGTCGTCCAGGCACTCGAACTCGCAGCATCTCTCGCCGACGCGGAACTTCTTGCATCTCTGTGTCGCAAAAAAAAAAAGAAAAAAAAAGAAAAAGAAAACAAAAGGAGAAAATCGATCAGTCAGTGTGGTACAGGTCAATCGTCACTCGAGTGGCCTGTAGAATCCAGGCCGCGGATGAGAATAGAATGGAGACATGGAAAAATGTAGTACGTTCCCTCGCCGGTGGGACGAGATTGGTATCGAATGAATGAACGAGATGTTGACGACAACTGACGGTGGATTTTTTTTTTCTTTTGTCGAGAGTTGCACGTTTGTGAATGGGATCGTTTCTGGGCTGGGTTGAAGCGTTTAGGGAGAGTGTGTTCTGGGTAAGTGGATCGGCGGGATTGTTCGCGATAGCTTTGTGTTTGATCATTGGATTCGAGTGTAATAATATAATTTATATATGTCACTATAATACGCTATAATATGCATCATGCTGTAAAATTCATCATACATCAGAACGGATCAGCTAAATATGTCGGCTTCATATTGATGATAGAGGAAAGGGCATCAGACTAAACTTGTTCGGTGTCAAGGGTCACGTAATCTGACGTTGATAGTTTTTTTGATAGATGGGCACGTAGAGGACACGTGTCAAAGGTCAACTTCATCCCTTTTAGTGATATCGTGTAATTTTTCACTCTTAAATCTCGGTCTGTAAAAGAATATTAATCTCTTTATGTTAGAAAACAATTAGATAAATAGATATCAAATATGTACATATTGATAGATATTTTTACTTTAATTTTGCATGAAAATCAAGTATAGACTTGCACTACAAAATTGCACGATTTAATTAAAAAAAGAAAAAAAAGAAACAAAGTTGATCTTTGTACATTTACAACAGATTATATGTCCCTGTGCTAATAACAGCCGAGACATTTAAACGATCTATTTTACGCGAAATATTCTGTACAAAGTGGGTGTTAATGTAACAAATTATTTATCTTACTCGCGTCCGAGTATCTCTGTTATTTCCAGTGACGCGTCGAAATCTGATTCATTCGTAAGCAAAAAATGTTACACGTTAATCTTGACGTATTGTTCTGTAAGCAAATCAACGGACTGATCTATTCGTCGTTTATAAAATTCAAGAAACAAATTGATTCTGAGATGTCAAATTGTTGGCCGTGACATTGATTCTCCGTGAAAGTCCTCGATAGAACATTTTTAAATTTCGACATTTCCAGCGACAAAGGACCAATATTATTCCCGTACACGTATCTCGTCGCACGTACACGTCTATATTCACCAAAACTGCGCTCCTGCGGATAAAGTTTTGCGTCAGTAGCGCCCGATTCGCGTCATGGCCTTTAAACTTTGCCGCAACCCCAGACCGTTGGAAAAAAAAATTCTTTCCGTAGCATATTTTATTGTTACGATTCAACTAGGTCTTTGTTCGTTTCTCTTTTTTTCATTCTTCTTTCTTTCTTTTCTCTTTTTTTTTTTTGCTCCAATTCCGACATTTTTTTTTCTTCCAGAGTCACTGGTCGAGCTTATTGTAACAATAAATGTAGAACAATGATCTTCGTAATAAGGAACAGAGCACAGTACTTTGAACGTTATATTGATTTCCCGAATTTAATTATAGTCGGTATCATTAACGAGAGATTGCAAATCAATGTGAAAGGTAAACTGTGAAATGTCGATATCGAGTATCGATTAAAAAAATATATATGTAATCCAAACCAACGAAGAATTAATATGGAACTTCCTAACCTCGTTAATAAAAACGTAAATTATTTTCTCATTTCAATGAATGTGACGTTATTTGTTATCCTTCCTCAGGTTGTTCTACGGCTTTGTAAATAACAAATCCACGAATCTGTATTTGAGCTCATCGACGTTTCAGGCGCCAAAATTTATTCTGACAAAAACGTCAACATTTAGCCACGTCTTTGTCCGTCATTTCCCATGCTATTCGCTAACATACTCTCACTCTCAACATATCTCCCAAGTAAAACATTGACGTTAAGTCGCGTGTCTGACAGAATAATCTTCTTGGTTACTATAGCCTTCTAGAACTAGTTCATATACACATATACACATATGTGTTTATATGTATCATATACTTGACTTGAAATCTGCTTACATTAATGTTGCATTCACACACACTTAGGTGTCGTAGATTTAACGTGCCTATATCATGAAGGCCTCTATCGAGGAATCAGGATACGTCTGATCAATGTCGTTCTTCTGTGGGTGTACTGAAAGAACTATAGTAGTCCTCAGGTAACTGACCAGCGCTTATCCCCACTAATTCTTGGAATTGGAACTATCCCCATTCTACGCTATCTTATCGTGCGATCACGTGAAACATAACACAAAATACGTATATGATATTGGTGCGTGGTATCGGTGAAACTTTCTTTCGATGCCAATTCCTGGAATATATCTCCACCTAACTGACCAGTTTCGGTTCCGACTGTTGGTCAGTTACGTGAGGACTAACCAATCCTGGTAGAAGGGGAAAAAGTTCCTTTCTAAATTCCTACTGGACTCAGTTGGCCGGCACCAAGTTGAATCACAGCTTACTCGCCGAAGACTTACACGCGGTGTGTCTACAGTTTTAACCACTATCCCCGAGAGACCAATACAATTGGCTGACAACAGTGGGCGAACCCATCATGACCTTCAATCCCCTCGGTACCAATGATAAACGCCGTACTGGTCATACTTTTCGCAGAGAGAAGTCTGCTTCCCAGGAGATTTTTGCAAACCTCGGCCTGGGTAGGACCAACTCGTGTACGTGGAGTCGTCACTCCCCAAAGACTCACGTCACCGGAAATACCGGTGCGGTCCCCCTGCGGGATGCATTCGCGTACAGTAGGATATTCGAGTTGTCAGAATGAAAAATCAAAATTAAAATTAGAACACAGCTCTATCAAGAGAAAGTGGAACTTTTTCTGCGCATGCCCATAGAAATGGAGGGAAAACCTGCGCATGCGTATGTTGTCCCAATTACAGCATACATTAATGCATATATTCACTTTATTTAGAATAAAAAGATTATTAGTTATACAAAGAGTAACTACGTAAATAAGTTACAATGATAATTAATATAATTATTATATCAATGGTTTTGACATTTTTTACGAAAATTACTTTCCCTAAAATGATCTGTAATTTTTCAGATGCTAAAAAATTTTAGAATATTGCGCAACAAAAAATATATATATATATATATATATATATATATATAGATTATATTTGGGGGAGGGGGGTGAAACTGGTATGAACGAAGTCCATATAAAAGTTCAGTTGAAATTGGTTGAGGTTAGGCTATCGTGCAGGTATCGTGACTTCTGCGTTGTGAAGCACGCAACTGCCAGTCTCGTCGTTTCTTGTAAACGAGAGAAAGATATTGTAATCGGTTGAGATTAGCATAAAACTCGTCGCATGCGACTTAGGTGGCCTGAATGTCGAATAAACGGGGGTAGAGCGTATGCTACGTTTAAGCAAAAGCAAACTATTGTAACCAACGTATGCGGCAATATTACGTTGCTCAACGAAGTGTGCAAGATGTAAAAGAAAATCGCGATAAGATCGAGCAAAAAATTTTTTTACATAAAATAAGTCTATAGACCGATTGAACATCCAAGGCTATATTTATGTATGATTCTTTTGACAAATGAAATGTCTGAAGAATGAAATCAATCATGCAATATAGTTACTTTTGTAGACGAAAATTCACATAATTTAATTTCAATTCGTATGATTTTCTAAGAATTTATACATTTGATTGTTTTGACGTATTCGCCAGCATGTAAATACGGTATAGTTGATGGAAGAACTAAAGCTAAGCAATGTTGTATTAATCTATTTCGAATTAAATTAACTCAATTCAATTAAAATTAAAATCCCAGTACTTCTTCATACTGCGGATTAAAATGTCTCTACCTGTCTCTTTGAAATTGAAGAGGTTCTACCATTTTCTTTTTTGTCCAATTTAAAATATTTAGCTACTATCGAAGGTACAGAGGTCTTCAAATTTTTTAATGTATTTTCAAAAATTGAAAAACTTCAAACAGCTTGTCGGAATGAAGTATCTAGAAGAAAATATAAAGTGATTATGGAAGAAGATGAGAGATAAAAAATTTCGTAAGATGTCTTCAATTTTATTAGGTTTCATTCTCCAGATTCATATTTTTTTCTCATCTTCAATTTTTCTTCTTAGAATACAATGATATATTTTATAAAGATTCAAATGTGAGTGACATTCTAACATAAATGCCAATCATCACGTATGATAATTCTACATTCTCGCAATACATTATAAAATATTGTATATAGTAAAATGAAATAAAATACTGTATATAGTAATATATAAATTATTAACATTTACGTGCGTAATATTTTGATAGTAAATATAACTTGTCATTAAATTTCATAGAAATCCTTCGATTACACTAAAAATACGTAAAATAGTGGAAATTCTGAGTGGTTCTGAATTAATGATCAAGACTTGTAATATCACGATCGTGACACCTCACGAATTATCTACGCATGCTTTATCCCTTGTAAAGGGATGATAAAACAGATTCACATAGAAAAATAGAACTGGTGTGGCGGTTTTTTCTAAACATGGTAATTATTTATGAGTAAATAGCACGATATACTTTTTGCAGCGTTAAACGAATGAACGAATGGCGTATTTACAGTGCGCCATTAGCAAAGAAAACACGCTTGTGTGCGATATCGATTTTACGCGTTCACCACGCAAACACAGGAATTGCGGCTTAAAATTGAATTTGCGCCGTAGAGCGTTGACGTTGCGCCAGCAATTATATATTTAAAAAAAAAAAAACCGTCGAGCGTGTTACACGGAGCTCAGAGAGCTTTTGCAAGAAAATGAAATTGCCCTAGTGCAAACAAGGTTGCTTTGATTCAGGTTTGAATACTAAAAAAACTCGTGGGTGTGTTTCTCGCGATGTTTCTTTATACTTTGAATTGAATTTTGTGCAAAAAAAAAAAAAATGAAATTGATGCAAAAATCTTTTCAAAGAAATACAAAGTGCGACAATCTACGATTGTAAATAAACAGATTTGTCAAAAAAAAAAAAAGTGTAGAATTTTCGTTTGTTAGGTGTTTTTCATGTTTCAAGAATTGAACTTACATAAAAAGACTGTTGAGTTTTGAAAAGAACAAAATAAAATTTGAATTATATTAACATTTTTCTTATAAAATGTTACATTATTTCGCAGCACGTGAATACAAGTATAAAGGTGAGACACTGTGACGTTCATTTTTCTAATATACAGTACATGTGTTTGATATCTATATAACATGTGAAAATCCCAAATTCATAATCATAATGTTAGAAAATTAGAAAGTCAGATGTTTCAAGAAACTTGTTCTTTTTATCACGTTTTATTAAGTTTCAAGATAGAAAAATAATTATTCCAATTGTTCCATAGATAGAAAAATAATTATTATAATTGTTCTAAATACATTTCTCATTAAAAATGCCTATTGATCATGGTCTCATAAATATTATTGACTATTATAAAATAGTATAATATATTTAATTGATTGATAATACTTATCCATCGCATTTTAACAAGATCTAAAGGGAAAAAATAAGGATTTGATTGAATCAGAAAAATATAAAAAATTACTAAAATAATTTAAAAAGTTCACACCGCGGAATAATTATACCAATAAAAGGAATCCGTTGCACGCGAAGGGAAGCTCAAGAAGTACAGTCTTAGAGGTACAGTTGTACGTGCAAAGAGAAAATTTTCGATTTAGGAGGCACTCGGCGATGTCACATTAACAGTGAAAATTCAATAAAGCGATTACTAACTACATTACCAGCGCCAATCGTGTTACAGCAATTCGTAAATAAGTTAGCCTTCTTATTTGCGGAAACGTCGCCGAGCAATACCACCACTCTCTTCTCCCTTGCGTCAACGTCTTCAATTAATCCTCGAAGAAACTCTTTCGCCAACTTCTATTCGTCGTTCGAGCAAATTAATTCGAGTTCGAGATCAGTTTCTCTCTCGTTTCACGAATTTGTAATCGGATTTTGCTCGGACGGCTACGACGAATGCAACTGCGTGTCTGAAGAAAAATGGTAAAATCAGGAGGATCGCGAAAAAATAAGTGAAAAAAAGGAAAAAAGAAAATTCACCAAAGCCTTCGTTTTCGAGAAAATTGAATATTTCTTTTAAGAACTCACTTTTTCCAGAAAACACACTGTGACTTTTCAACTTCTTACACGCGGGTTACTATTTATTTCCAGTTATTATTTAATTGTTCTTCGCTACTTTTCTTGGCTCCATGTTTTTTTTCTTTCTCTTTCCCATTTATAATGCTTGTATATATTTGTAACAAACCTTGTAGTAATAATTATTCTTTTCAATCTCGAGCGCCTTTACGTTTATGTAATGATGAAATGTTATTGAACATTATATTTTATAAGTCATGTATAAATCAATTTCGTATTGTGATCTTTTCTCCAGTTTTAATGTTTTGTACTTGTTCCAAAAAGTTGTAAATGCTTGTACACATCTTCGAAAAGTATTAAAGTATTGAAATAAACATTATAAATATAACATTACACGATATAAAGTTAATACGTTTATGTAGACGTAAATACATTAGTTATCAAAGTAAACATAATGTTTAAATAAGTGAATTTTTTAATCAATTCTGTATAATTAAATTTATTTCTGATTAAAATTGTATTAAATATGTATTTATTCGATTGCTTACATTATGAAAATTTAAGCTATTTCGTCTCAAACTTACGTAATCAAAAAACTTATTTTTATATATGCATAGTTTTATACTGATTTGATATATTTTATATATGCATAGATTTATACTAATAAGTATTATAATATACGTATTATCTTGAATATTTTATATATTTGCATCTCTGCGTAAAATTCATAAAAAATCAGCAGTCTAATTATTATTGGCACGAAAGAAGAATTTTAAAAATTTTAACAAATTTTGAGTTCAATATCTTTCGATGCACCTAATTCGTTATGTCGTATTGCAAATTAGAATTATTTATATTTATATTTCAATTTATTAAAAAATAGGAAATTATTACACACACACACACACACACACACACACACACACACACACACATATATATATATAAAACTGAGAAATAAATTTTCATTTTCTGAGAGATGTTCCCCTCTCCCCCCTTTTGCCTTCGTATATAATAAGCTCGGCGAGTATAGTAAGCTTAGAGTATTAATGATATTCACAGCATTTGAACAGACGTTTATCGATCTGTTTCCTTTTCATAGAGCGATACACACGCGTGTTCCATTACGAAGCACATTTTCTCTCCGAGAACTGAAGGATTCAATCCAGTCGAATGAATGGACTGCAAGAAAGAAAATTGAAATGCAAAATCCACGCGTGAGTGCAGCACTTCCGATGGAAAGTTTGATAGGGAGATTACATGTATCGACTTCGCAATTTTCCTGGATGAGACAGTGCTTTTGCAGCGATATTATTCGAAATGTTTTCTAACAAACTTCGCCATGTAATGCTTCTTCTATGACCGTTTCCCGGTGATGGGACATTCGAGACCATCGTATGAATTTCTTTTCATTTTATATTGATAATAATCTTGTTTATATTTATATCCTTACATTCGCCAATCATTGTTGCATTTGCTAGTAGCGGATGCAAAGTTTGATACAATTACGTTTTTTGATAAATCGTTAAATCATAATATTGTCAATGATAAATGGAAAATAATTCATAATTTCCCCTTACGATTGCGCCTACACTGTATTTGTTATCGATCCTGTAACGTTCAATACCTAACAAACTATACCTTCTTGATATTATTATTATTATATTATGAACACCAAATAGAGAATAATTTATAACTTGTTTTATAATTTAGCATGTACTCTGTAACATTATTGCATAGCTACAATACATAAACAATAAGTAACTTGAAACACTTGGAAACCTTCAACGATCTATTGGCTGCAAACATTAATGTAGAACGAACATTCAAACGTTTATAGTGTTTCGAGTAAATTCAGCTGCGATATAATTAGAGTTTTAGAGTTCGAATCCTACGCTTTTCATTTATTTTCGTAGGTCAGGAATTGCGGTCAATATCAGAATTAGCTAAATTTATCTAGCTGGTAAATTTTCAAACTTGACTTTCTCCGGAGCAATGTTTGGTATGAAAAAAAACTTTACTTCCGACTTGTAGAATCGTATCACTAATAATAAATCAGCCTGCATAGATCAGACTTCATATCTTACTTATCCGAAAACGACATTTAATATTGATAATTAAAAATTTAGACGATTCAGAGTTTTTGATCATTTTCATTCAAATTATATTGACAATAATAATAATAATAATAATTAAGTAGATGTAATAATAGTTCCGATAGCTTTAAACACATTTTAATTGCACATATTAATCTGATTTGACACAGGGTTTCCGATCTGATGATACTAATAATTGGAAAAGAAATGATGAAGATTTTGAAAGAAAGAATAAAATTTTGTCATTTAAAGCCTCGTTTTCAAGAAAATGTACAAAAAAAAAAATTGATATAGATACACTGTTAATTTATAATTTTTCAAGCTTGATTTTCTCGAAAATGAACACACTTTATTCTACATTTCTGACTTGTTGCTCCTCCTCTTGATCATTCTTTTTCTTCAAGCCGCCAAGTAAAATTAACTAAACTCGCGTATACTTAGTAATTCTTCAAACTCAATTTTGTCGAAAACGAAGCCTTCGAAATAAACAGGTTTAAAAAATTTTATTTTTTCATTCGCAGAATCATTTGTTTTCCACCGGTTGTTCCATCGGAAAGGCATTCTGTACAATTACAAAAATTTAGTAGTATCGTAGAGGTAACTAGCGACAGAAAATAGTCAAAGCCCCATGAAGGGTTAATAATGATAATAATGATCGTCTCACTCGTCTGCAAACGAGTACGAGTAAAAAAATAAAACTCGAATGGGAATAATCGAGTCGCAGAACGTAATTCAAAGACGTGCCAAGCGACGATATAATTTCCTGCGAGCCGTAATTGACTAGGTAGAAACGAGCGCTGCCTTTTCCTCCGATTAACAAAAACTGTTTCGCAAAAAAGTGAGGAAGAAGTGGAGAAGATGAAGCGGAAACGATGGCCTACATTGAGCAGTCGTTACGTTAAATATAATTCATTACTTCGTTCGGTCTTTATCGTTCGTTCTTTATCGCGCAATAAACGTTCGAATAACTGAAGCAAAACAAAGGTATAAATCTTGCATCGCTCGATCCTATCATTTTTCCACAGCAGGGAAAATATCCATTAACCGAAGATCATGGCTAATTACGAATTTCCACCTTTCGAGCACGTTCATCAGTTTAGATGACAGGAAGAACGTTTGAACTTTGCCTGATATTTCTATTTTCTATTCAGTGATCAAAGCATCGATCGAAAGGGTTGTTGCAATTAGTACAATGCACTTTATTATTCGGTGATTTCAGTAAACTAAGCAAAAATCAAGTTCATTAATTCAGATTAAGATTAAATCTTAAACTGTGGATTTTTATATGTGTATGAAGAAATACTTCAGGGACGTACACAATGCAAATAATGTGGACAAATATTACAATACTTAAAAGTATTAATATTCTTTGTAATATCTGACAGGTTTTTTATCTTCGTAAAAATATAAAATTGCATGAACATACACAGTCTAGCGGGTTCAAATTCATAATCAAACACTATCATCTGATATTCGTAATAATAAATTTATTTTATTGCATTAACTGTGAAACATGTGTCTTCATTTTATCAATCAATTTTATTACTATATCGATATTGTCGACAAATCTGTTCCTTTCTCGTTTAAAAGGAAACTACATGAAGAACAACTAGAAAAGATAAATCACAAATGAGAATAATAAACAGAAACATTACACCCATAGAAATCTAAAACTGAATTTCCATTCTTGATGTTTGCAATTCCTCTGCATCATGTTTTTTTCATGAAGAAAAGTTTCAACTAACGTAGATGTCGAAACAAAAATTTGACGATAATTCAATATAACGTCTTTACATCTAACGTAATAATCATTGTTATTTTACAAAAAAATACTGTCAGAATGAAAAGATCCAATAGACAAGATTTAAAACAATTTTGGACTAAATAATTACAAAAAGGAGTGTTTAAATTAGTAAAAAAAAAGAAAACAAAAGTAAGCAACCTTCTCTGAAACAGAGTAATGAACTTACTAACGAAAGAGAGTATACTATACTAACGTAATACCGCTTACCTCTTCTTAGCTCTCATTTCTTAGATCTATGCAAACCCATAATTATCAATTATTATTATTATCAATTAATTATCAATTATTAATTTAGTTGCGAAGATGAGAGAGAAGCTAAATATTTAATATCTTTTTACCAGAAGATTATTTTTCGAATACTTTTTCTTTTTTAATTAAAATATGCAATTTACGAAGTTCACATTTGAATAAATTATTAAATAATTCCACGAAAAGAGTAACACGACAAGAGTTACTGCGCACTACTCTGTACATGCAATGCTAACGCAGTTTGCTGGTTCTGAGTATTTCCGACCTCCATTCTCAGACGTGTTTCAAGACGAGTGAACCGGAAATAGATAACAGTAAGCAATATCTGGGAAGATATTTACGTGTTGAAGTTTCGCATCCTTTCACATCAATGTCATAAATTATGCAACACCGAAAATACCTAATTCCTTATGCTCATATCCTTACAAAAGGTAACATACGATGTTTAAAGGGTGAAGTCGCCTAACGTAGAACCTATCCAGTGCAAAATTCAAAATCAAGCTCAAATACAGCCGAAAGAAAGAAATCGAACTCGATTTTCTCGAAAACGAAGTTTTAACTGAAAAAAAAAAATGTTGCTCTTTCTTTTCAACTTGTTTTCTGCACGTAGAATCATCTCTTGCTTGATTTCAGCGTGAAAACTGGGGCACCGTGTATAAGAAGGTGAGGGAAAAATTATTAAAATGGAAGCCTGTTGAGAACGCAGTTTTCATTGTCTTGTGTAATAATTTTTCTTAGTTTAAACTTTCAATTGAATCGCGAGGAAAAAAAAATGAAATTTCCAACCTAATGGCTTGGTTAATTTATCGGCTGTGGCCGTTTTACGTCGCTGTACACGTAGAAAGGAAGTTGGCTGATTTAAAAGTTCAAAGGAGAGAACACTTGAACACGCTCGCCATTGGAAACAGATTCAGTTCAGCAGTTTTAATTTACCATTTAAATGAATTACCTGGCAATTTCATGAACCGTGGACTTTAGAAATATCATACGTATTCAAAGGCAAGACTTTGCCTTGCCCCTTTTCTTCTCCCAGTTTCAACATCGAGTAAATGACCCGTTCAACTCGACGATGTATTTACATCGGTATCCAGGATTCAGACTACTTTGTCGTATTAAATTCGTGTTTCAAAGAATGTTTCAGCCAACGTGTGGAGCAAGAAAAATAAAAGACAATTTACGCTTCTTTGCTATAATATTCAATGGATGAATCAGATCTCTAGCTAAGTCCCACCTTTTTAATTATTCTCACAAAATTTGCATCAAAATCTGTGATCTAATAACGACATACAATACTGTGATAATTTAATTATGTTGGTTAATACTAAGGCGGTTTCTTTCCAATTCATTTGTTATTTATCCAGTTGTGGCACTAGAACATCCATTTTATCTATAGATTTAATTTAATATAGCTTAGATTCTTTTATTTAGAGTTCTTATTCAAGAACTATCCACTAGACTTTATTAAATTCTTAATGATATTAAATTTCAAGTAACATCCCTTTCAAACTTTCTTAATTAATTGGTGACTCAGGTCAATAATCGTTCAAAAATAAACAATGTTGAACACTCTGCGTGTTTCTATTAAATGTCTTTATTAAATTTCTCCAAGCACTAAATCAAATACTATACCCAGCACGTGTTCATTCTATTCTGACATCGTGCTGCATATCTCTGCATATTGCATGTATTATTGCGTGCACACGCGTTGCTTATATTTTTCCATCAACACCTAGAAACCTAATAATAATCCAAGAAAAAAATGGAGTGTTATTTCAAAGCAAGAAAAAGAGAAAGGAGGATAAAAGGAAACTGTAAAGAAAGAAAACTCGTCGAGTAAAGCTTTCTGCTAAGCCCGAGGTATTAGACAATGCAGGTCAAGTCAAAGAATATGCACTGTTGCTCGACTTAGTGTAATAACATTCAGAACCGAGAAGTTTCATTAAGTCGAGGTAAGCAAAGTTATATGTATAATAATATTTCGAGCCAAGAAGCTATATATGTAATTATACATATGTTGTGCGTATGCATATGTATGTGTGAAGCTTGGAGTTCAGCTAAGTGTTGTCAATGTTCTTCCACACGCAAAATATTTATGAGCGCTACGGAGGTATGAATCGTTTGTTGGTGAATATGAGTCATCATATAAAGGAATTAAAAACTTTATGCTTCTCATGATATATTCGTGAAACATATATAGTCACAGTTGTGCAAGGCAGAAGCGTAATCGTACTTTTAAAAGTATTGCTTATTCTTTGCAAGTGAAGTAGTTGTTAACAACCTTACTCTTTGCAAGGACATGTTTTGTAACATTGAAAAATATATTACGACAATGGAAAATATTATTCTGTGAAATGATTTACACAGTTATAATTTTCATTCTGCTATAAATATATAAATGAATTTTCTGCTATATTGTAAATATATAAATGATATATTTATATACTATATAAATATCTGCTATATTGTAAATATATAAAAATACAATATATTGTAAATATATTGTAAATGATTGTAAATATATAAATGCTTGATTTAACTTCTTTTTCTTTTTTATCAGTATTGGAAAGATATTTTTGTCATCAGTATTAAATTAATACTGATTTTCGTTTAGATACAATCAGTAACTATATAGATCCATTTATTTTTGCTATTATCATTTTAGTTGTAATGATTTATACGTAGAATGTTTTGGTACGTATTAGAGATCGATAATCCCAATATTAATTAAATTAATTTCACTAAAATAATTTTAGTTCTCATCAAAATTTCGCATCATTTACATACGTTAATCTTTCACAGATGTATACAGTAAGCGACAGTTTTCATGAATTCACGAATTTTAAAAAGACTACAAGGAAAACTGAGAATATTTAATCACTTTTTAAATAAAAACATTTGATCATTTCTATCTAATCGTTTTTATCAAAAGAAAGAATAATATTTTTTCATTAAAGTCTGCGTTTTCGAGAAAATCTTAAATTTAATTAATTTTATACTACATAGCCAACAATCGATCTAGAGAATATTTCAAAACTTGAAAACAAGTGAAAAATATAGAGCAAAAATAAAAACAAAAGATTTCGTTTTCAAGAAAATAGACTTTGGATGTATTCCCTGAAACATTATTTTGTTACACCTGTACCTGATAAATTTTTAATTTTTGGAAACAAATGTAAAATGTAAAATAAAATTTTTTAGCCTAAGGCTTCATAAAAAAAAGTGTTTCATTAAAAACTACCTTGGGACACAAATAAATTTTCAAATTAGATCGTCTTGTGAAAAAATTACACTCTTCGTTCGTTTTCTCGCGTAGATCAATCTTTTACCGATTATATTCACTTCTGTCCAGTCCGGAATTAATTCAATTTAAAAAATATTCAAAATCAATTTTCCCGAAAATGAAGCTTCGCGTGAAAAACTATTTGGATCTGGTTAGAATTTTTTAGATTAAGTTAGGAATTTCTATATCTTTCAGTTTCTTTTTAATTCAATTTAATTTATTTAATTTAATTTATTTTGAATGTTTTGTCGACCAATGATATTCTAACAAATGCGTAATGAAAAATAAATAATTTTTTTGCTTATAGAATTGCTCGTGCTTCTTACTTCTTACATCTATCGTAGCGTAAATAATAGCTATTGGCCAGTCGCATGAATGCTAGGTTTTACTACTGCGATATGGATGCAGCGAAAGACATTACATTAAAGTAAGAGGAATATTATATTAGGTGCATGCTATGTGAAAAAGTCGTAGCTATTATTCACATATACAGAATATTTCCTTTTCCCATGAATCTCTTTTTTATTTTAAATTCGCATTATAATAATAAAATAAACGTTTCGCTCTAACTCTGTTATTTCCTTCATTTTTTTATCACGTTACATTTTTTCAGAGTCTCTTCTCACTTTCCTTGCAATAATTTTTTTAATTTACAAACGACCGTGAAATATTGAAATCAAATATTTAAAAACTATGTATATATTTTAATATAGTTTAACATATGTAATTTTAGTTATTGTGCATCTACATTGGATTGTAAAATATTTCTTTCGTGTATAGTAATTGCTTTCTTCTGCCCATATTCAGTAATCCATTGCTGAATATAATCATAATGATTACTAATTATTTAATGACTATTCAATCATGATTCATAGCCTGATCTCCAATCCAGGTTAACCATAATTTTCAGTCGAATCGATCGATTAATCAACTCTGGAGAAAACAGTAAGGTTAAAGTTTGTTCCTCTTTGAAAAATTGCATTCAGACACGAAGATTAGAAAAATTTTGTTAAAAAAAAAAAATATATATATATATATGATCAGGAAAGTGTGAACGTTGAATATCGTTTGAAAGAATGATTTAGTTTTTTTAAATTTGTGAATCGAATCGTATTTAATAAATACGAGTGTGAAAATTATAAGGTTCCGAAATGTAACGAAGGTGGAAACGACTTACAAATGGTTAACCTAGTTTCATTAAAAGGCGCGTATATGCTGATCCGCGTAATAGCTTCGACACTCCAATTACTATAAAGTATTCTCAAGAATTTTTCTCTCGCACGAGGGCAAATATTTTCATTCGTGTAATTGAATAACTGGAACGTGATTTTCAATATTTTGTTTCGCAAAAGCTTGTGTGGCAACGTAAATTCTTTCTCGAACATTTTTGTAAATATCTTTAGAACGAGAATTTTCCAATTAATAATTTCAGATTCAAACATCTGTGTTACAATTAATCGTACTTTTTAATCATATTTTATACATAACGTCAGATGATGCCAGATGCAAGAATTTTTCTAGTAGGTTTCTATTTCAAATTTTAAACATGTTTGAAACATTTGAAATTGAAGAATAACTATGTCACAACATAATTATTTTATTTCATTATAAATCAGTAGTTAATTCAATAATTGCGTTACATTTAATTTTTCGAAAATAAAATAATAAAAAGAAAAATATGATCTTCAATTGATCCCGAAATATTGGTTAAACTATTCAATTCAAAGAAAAGTTTAATGTTCATTCAGCAAATAATGTATAAATGATCAATATCTACAAATAAGTGTAAATCAACACCAAAAAAAGCAAAAGTAAACAATCGTAAATTAAACAAATTTAAAATCGTTTTCATTGATCATTAGCCACTGTATCATCATTCGTCATTCATTAACTTCATTAATTTTTCAGAATACGAATTCCAATTGTCAAGATGGGATAGGATAGGAAACTTGATTCATTCTAGCACTCTAAATCCGATTCAAGGCAGTCGAATTGGATAAATCGCTCTGTACCCACGCAACGATTTACTTTGACGACGAGCGTGTGTGAATGTTAACAGTGTACTTCAGCTGCTCGTGACTACGTTAAGCGTTTCTCTTTGAATGAGATCATGTAAGTACTCACGTAGGGGGGCGTGCAGAAGATCGCCTTACACCACATCGGCTCCGAATGATAGCAAACGCAGAGACTGCAGACCGCAGGTCCTGGCACATAGAGGAGACCATGTCGAACGATCGCCCCCTGGAAGTCCGTGCAGTTCTCTTCCAAGCCAGCTGAAAACCATCCCCCAAGCTTAAATACCAGCTCGACAATCATACGCGCGCAGTTATGTTGGCGGCGAGATTGATTGCAGAAACCGTCGAAGGATAAAGAAACTTTTTGTTCAGTGGATCCGCATTGCAGTTGCAACGATGCTACTCTCGAAGCATCAATAGCAAGCAATTAAAGCAGTTAAATTGGAAAATTTATCGCCGAACCTCTTCTATAGGAGAAAAAAAGCTTTTCTATTGTATTCTTTAATTCTTTAAGCCCGTACTAAAAATGTTAATATCGACAGTCGTGTGTGATCAGTAATAAAATAATTTATTAGATGTTCGAGAAACGAGAAACAACGTATTATAATTTATTGAATGACACATCAAAAGCTACATAATTTAAAGATGAGTTAATATGTTATATGCTGCTCATTCGATATAAAAACTTCTAGACCTCTGTTCGAGTGATTTTAAGCACTCGCAAGGTTGACCATGTTTTGCCATATCGCGATGTAAAAGTATTTCTGTATAATTACTATACAGTATGCCTCGAATTTTAATCTTCTACAGACAACAATAAAGCTAAAATATCAGGTAACAAATACGTTCATAAATGCTTTATTAAAAGCTATGTATCGTACATATATCGATATAGAGATATCAAATGGATATCAGAGATATCAATTTCATAAGCTATCAAATGAATACTGATTCGATGTAAGTACTTTTTACTTTGTATCGATTTAAAATTTCAATACATATCAACACTTTCTATTGAGTATTTTGTTATCGAGTGTTTGTTGATTGAATACTATCAATGATGCAATCACTAAATAACGTTGAATCTCTAAATTATGTCCAATTTTTCTGTACTTTATATCAAATTGTATAAATCATTAACTTTGTCTAAAAATACTCGACACGAATCATTCTTATACTCTTCTTTATCTTCCACAGCGGGTTTCACACACATTTTTGCCATTCTTACGCCATTTTAAATTTATTCATCCTAATCGTAATTCCTATCTAATTTAAAGTCAGGTGACGAGTAAAGTAACTTAAATTCAAGTGAGTTTAAGTTACTTCACTCGTACAAACGCAAACTTGAAATCAAATTATTTAATTTCTTGGAGTTCTTGGAAAGCTGAAATGACAGTGAACGGATGTAATAAAAAGATAATTGAAAGCACCTTGAAATTTAAATCCCTTATAAATCCAACCAGTCTGATAATAACAAATTCACCGACACAAAGAACCGGGTTTCCAAAACTCGAATTTAACACTAGGAACTACCACAGTGGTCTGAATGATTAATTTATAATCTGTCAGATATTTCACAGATGTAAAGACAGTGTGCTTTGAAAGATTTAAATAATTTCTTCATAAAATGTACAAATAAAATGCTTGTAAACTCCAACTGTATCAGCTTTCCTATCCTCTTTACTTTAATGTCTCTTTGATGGAAATTGCGTGCTACTTTAATTGTTGGTAATTCCAGTGTTAAGTACATTAGCTAATTTGAACAAAGTGACATGAGAAGCGACACAAACTCTTCGCAAAGAAACTTCTACGAAACTTCTAACCGGATGTATGGAAACTCTTCCGACCCCTTCTCGCGTGTAAGCGGAAACGACGGGTCTGCCACCTCGTCCTGACGGCATATGCAAACGTAACTTCCTACACCCCTGACTCCATCCAACGACGAAAGGTTTGCAACAATTAGGGCGTCAACGTTGCTACTATCGTTCGCCAGGATCGAAAGATCCCGATCCAAATCTGCGTATTGGACGAAGATTTAGTCGATAGCTTGCTGCCTTCAACGCTAATGAAGAACAGCTGGTTCAAGGATAATGATTGTATATACGAGATTCAGTTGGTTGGATTTTTATTCACACAACAAGAAGAAGGTCGAATTAATAAAATTGTGCTGTAGAACTTTCTTTCTAAACTACTGAATTCATTGATAGAGATAGACTCTAGGTGTGTGCGTGTATGCGTAGGTAGACTCTATTGTGTCCTTCCCAGGATTGCGAAGATAAATTAATTAAAGCCAAGAGATACCATTGAGCGAGGTCCCATAAAGTAATATTTATAATTACTTTTTGACCCAACGGTACTACCTAGGGATACGTCCCTCTCATTAAAATTTTATATATTTATTTGTGTCCCTTTAGGAGTAGTTGTAATGAGAAAATTCGTTGAGCCATGGAATTAGTAGTCAAGTATGTCTACAAAAAGAGAGTGTGTAAAAATGATGGTTGCAAAAGCTCTGTGAATTTTATGTTCATATCAGGATTTATGGCCCCGATGTTCGGTGAGACCGAACACTGACTTGTAAGGAATTTTGCTCTCGAGCATCAACGACTATTTAATTAATTGGTTCGACCGAACCGATCGATTTAGTCAACTGACTTTGCATCCAATTACCGGCAATTGGCGGGATCGACGCTGCATTGAAAACGAAACGAAAATCATCCGCGTGTAAATTAATGCCCGCTGTAATCATTTGTTAATCAAGCGCGGAATCGAAACGATCTGACCTCGTTTCAACCGTGAATCGTTATATACTAAGGCAGAGGCAGGGATTAATAATTCTCGCGTCAATTGTTCGCGAAATTTATAAAACACTTGAGAGCGACGGAAATCGTTTGTAACGTTAACGTGTCGCGTTAGACGCGCATTTCACGATGAATTTCTCTCTCTTTCTCTCTCTCTCTCTCTCTCTCTCTATATATATATATATATATATATATATATATCGCAACGGGATATTTCTTCTGCATTAAATTTACCGTAAAATATTTCGCGTCTAATATCAAAGATTTTATGGACATTACGTGTCTACTTCTCTTACCGAGGATTTTCACAGTCTGGCAATTAATATTGCAGATGTAAGAATAATAGATTTCTCAAGTGTAAAGTTTCGTACAAAATGATCATGAGAATGATATTCCAATGGAATGATATTACAAGAGTAAAGCAAAAACGTAAAATAATTCTTGGTTCTTCGTACGTGCAAATATAAGTTGAAGAAAAAAGAACAAAATTTTTTCGTTATTATTAAATTAAAGGATACGTATAGATGTTAAGAATTGAATTCGGATTTATGATAACTGTATCGTACCCATCGCTATAATTTTCTGTCATTACGAAGGAATACGTGATACGTATAATATACAGGCTGGGCCAAAAGTTTCTTCCTATCTATTTTTTTTTTTTACAAAATCAAAATATAAGAAAAAACTAATTAAAAACTAATACAAGAAGAAACTAATTTTGTTAATTTTAAATTAAATCTAAGTTTAAACATGATTTTTTTCACTATGTTTTGAAGATTATTTCTTTCAAACCGCCGTTGACCGCCATACATGATAAAAAAAATTACGGATTTATTTTAGTAGTAAGTGATTTTTGGCCCACCCTATAGAATGAATGAGTACAAAGAGACATTTATTACAATATTAATTATAAGTATATTAATTAATTAAATCCAAGTGTGTTAAATTTCATATTATTTAACATAAATTATCTTTGTACGAAAATTAAATGTACAACCTGATAAAAAAAAAAAAGATTCAGTGAAAAACAAATATTTTTCGTAGCCATCAGTAGGAATTAAAATTAATCTAATCGATTACAAAAGCTAACCAACTTACCAGTCCTCGATGGAAGGGAAAGTAGAAGAACAGCGTAGAAATAGAACGTCGTCGTGATTATTCTCGAGTAAAGACTCGAATTGCTCTTCATGGTCCTCGAGTGTTCAGTCGCAGAAGATCAAAGGATGATGTCTACACAGAGAATAGATGAAAACCGGCTATTCCAGCAACCACTGTGCGCGCATTGCAGTAGCCATGAGCATCGTATCTACGAGCAGAAATCAGAATACAGTCATTTTCACATAGTTGAATCAATTTCGCGTGGGATTATCCTGATTGATCCTAACGCGGCATAATTGCTCGACTCGCGACCTTAACTATCCGGTTGATTGTCAGTAAATGTCTGAAATTGTCACTGGGATTCTTTCCAGATTAACCAGCTTCTCCGCTAAATCACGGCAATGTATATCCTTTTCTTTTTCTTTTTTCTTCTCCAAACCTCTCGCTTCTAAATGTCTAAAGAAACTAAATTTCAAATGCATTTATGTATCTCTCAATTTATTTCCATAAATGGCAAATAGTTCCAAAAAAACAAAAATTGAAGAAGTTAAATTGATCGCTTGGTAGTTAATGACACAAAATGTGCAACAATATAAATAAACCTAACAGATAGATAATACAACATGAAAACCAATTTAATATAAAAATGATAAAAAAAATGAATAATAGTAAACAATAAACATATAATATAAATATGTAAATATAATATAAATCTATATAAATAATATAAATCAAATATGAGTAATTCAAGGAAATGTCCTTTCCTTAAAATTTCTGAAAGTTCTACTTTTTTTCTTTCCATCAGATTTTATCGTCTTCATAATGTTAAGAATATTTTTTTCTTGGTGGAAGTTAAATTTCTTAATATCCTTTATAATGGATATTAAATTTCCACTTAAGTTGAAATGTACAGTGGAAGTTAAATGTGTGTATAAAATTTTCGAATATGTCAATATTACAATACGGTATGAAATTTAATACATTTAAACTTAATTAATTAGTGCTACGGTAAGTAAAATGGACATGCGAATACTTTTTGTAATCACTAGACTGTAAATTTTTATGCGTTTTAAAATTTTTATGAGCATAGCGAAAAAAGTAAAATATAATATAGCAATTTGTTTTATCTATTAACAAATACTCTACTATAACTATTTTAACTTATATATTGTTTGCATTTGTGTATCTCTCAATTTATTTCCATAAATGGTAAATAGTTCCAAAAAAACAAAAATTGAAGAAATTAAATTGATCGCTTGGTAGTTAATGACACAAAATGTGCAACAATATAAATAAACCTAACAGATAGATAATACAACATGAAAACCAATTTAATATAAAAATGATAAAAAAAATGAATAACAATAAACAATAAACATATAATATAAATATGTAAATATAATATAAATCTATATAAATAATATAAATCAAATATGAGTAATTGTACAATTTTTGTCTGTGCAATAGTTATTCCCTGACAATGAGAATAATTTATGAGATTGACTTTCAGGTACGTGCGTTATTAAAAATTGAACGAACCTCATAGTTTCTTTCCTTTTTAAGCTCTATCGTGCGGACTGCAATCGATTAACCTAACAATAAATTAGAACGCATTGAACAAAGACTAACGCCGCTTGTTTAACCTTTATCATAACGGGGCCATCTCGTTCTAAAAATAATAACAAATAGCTAATATTGGATAATGCTCGACTTGAACTTAAGTATTTATTCGTTGGTGAAACATTGCACTAGCTAACTATTGTTTACTGAACTACTAAAGTCTTCAGTGTAACCCTAATTTACTGATCGTAGGTCGAATCTGTACGAGGGTAACAATTATAGAAGAAGGGAGGTGTTCTAAAAATTACAAGTCCAATATGACGTAATACTAAAAATAAAAATTTTTTTTATATATACTTTTGTTCCAAAGTTTCAGAACACCTTTTATTTGATATATCAAATGCGATAAATAAAACTGATAGTAAATGTATGAAGCTATACTTCTACCGACAGAACATTCTTCTTAATTTAAATTAAACATGACTTATGAATATAAAGTAATATAAGTACTTGTGTGTACTTGCTGACTCAATAAAGATAAATATTAATATCGTTAAAAGCAAAAAAAAATTACCAAAATAAAGAGTGTGATGCATTAGTTCGTGTTCAGTAGTTTAATAGCTCTAACGCCAAAATTGTAAAAAACAAAGCCTATATTTCTGTAACTAAAATTGTTTACAGTTCTTTCCGCGAGAAAATTTATCCCTAACCCTAAGATATATATGCAGAGAAACATAATTTTAAGAAAGTTAGTACGTACATAATTTATATAATATGTACTTACATTGTTCATTTCAAACTATAACTATAAGTTTAAAGTATTTCTTAAATTAACAATCTTTTATTAATCCTCATTATTATATAGTATATAAAAACACTCACGTTTCATTATAAGAAACAAATCTGAAGTACTATCAAATTTTTCATTTATTTGGGAATAAATACAAAATACACAACAGCAAGAAACAATCATAGTGTGTGAAATGCTATTCGATCTTTTCTTATCGCTCCTTTTCACGTGTTTCCAATTCCTGCAGCGCGACGTATCATGCTTCAGTTCCATAAAAGGAAAAAAGGAGCTGAAACTTTCCGATTCGAGTTAAGATACGCCGGTTTAACCTTTACACGCTATCTTCAATTATAACATGAAATTTATTAAATTTATTCGCAAAAAAAATCGTCCATTGCCATTAAACTGAACTTAAACTCGCGTTACAAGCGTACAGCAAATTATATAACTGAATATTCCGAGCGTTCTTAGAATGTTTGAATTTTTTAAGTACAACGTCTCATATTTTTTTTTTTTTTTTAAAGCATTTACGACACGAAAGTTGTATTGCGAAAAATACTCGCGCTCTTGACTATTACAGTCGACACAATCATCTAATTTAGATACAATCGTCTGCATGTTTTATGAAAGAAGAGACCTAATGACTTATCATATAAAAAGCATGCAGATCGCGTGAGAAACAATGATAAGTACATTTCTATTGATTTCTGTTATTTACGTCACTAGGTAATTAGAAAGTATTTTAATATGAGAAGAAAATATCCTGATAGATTTGAGGAGCATGTAAGCCTTTTAAAAAAAAGTTGTAGCTACAATATTTTGTAAAAACGAACATAACATTAGTTTAATATTGTTATGTAAGTTTAGCTGATTATTAATTAATCTGCGCAATTAATGTGTAATATTAACCTATGTAACTACTATTAGTAATATTATTAATATTTTTAAATATTCAACGAAATAATACAAAACACGTATTTAATCCTATGATATAATCTGTATAATATATTTATAAAAATTTCCTGTAATATATTCCTATACATTTCTTATAGTAAATCATCCATATACTTCTTTATAATATATTATAATTTTTTATAATAATATATTCTTATTAACATCAATTATCTATATGTATACTATACATGTTATGATTTATATAGTACGTATACAATGATAAACACAATATAAATTTTCTCTACAGTTTTGAATTCTCTCGTGTCCTGTATTCACGCTTATTTTAAAATTTTACTGGAAGTAATTCTGAACTCGATATATTTCCGTTCCTTTTCGTTATTCACTTAAATTCCACGAGAACGGGAAACATTTTCGACACATGTCGTTTTTAGCAAAGATCTCGAAAACGTGTCGTTGCATCGCAATTTCAAGCGCCGAAGCGTGTTTCGTCGTAACAATCCACGCTTCGTCAACTTTTTAAAAGCGTTTTCCTTCTCTTTTCTTTTCTCCTCTTCCTGCCTTTTCTTTTCATTTTTTTTAATCAAAAAATACCAGTCCCGCGGGGACGAGACTATAGAAACGGGCATGCTAGCAATGCCGTATTGCAATAACACAAGTGGTCTGCTTCAGAGAATCAAACTCGACACCAAATTTCAACTTCTTCCTTCCTTTTCTTCATCATTTTTTCTTTCTTCATTAATGCTAACATTTTAACGTTTTTTTCTTTTTTATACTCTACCACAATCATTACTTGTCAGCCATCCACGAGAAAGATCTCGTTAAATTATTCACAATTGTCAATAACTATACTCTTTCATCTTAGATGAAAAATACTTCGAAATTTTTTTAACTGGTCACTTGGAGCACGTTTGGAAGACTAGATTTTTGAAAACACGTTGAAATATCATGTTTGATTTTCGTTAATGTTTTAATTAATGATTATCTAGTCAATTCGTCACTTGTTTATTCAAATATTGTTTGTCGGTCAATCTTAATCGTTTAATCAAAAAGTTAATTCCTTGTTAAAGGAGCAAGACTAATTTTCTACGACTAGCAAATGTATAATTTTAAAGAAAATCTATGTACAAGCTGTATGACTATAGCTATATACAAGCTATTATTTACACTGTACATATTGTTATACATATTATTGTTTTTACAATTTGTATGTATGCTAAATTCAGAATCGAGCGGTTCTAAAATGTCATTAACCCTACTCGTACTATACATGACTATGTATGTATCTATCGCTTGTTGCATACTAGAGATAACTACACACAACTTCATCTCTGAAATTAAAACCAATTGACGATTATATACATATATGTAATTACATATTAATTGTAATTACATATTAATTGTATATATAATAATACATGATGTAAAATTATACAGTACAATAATATTAACATAGTATATTAATTGTAATATATTAATAATTACATATATAAAATGAATATATACATATTAATAATAATTTATGAATTATTCTTAATAATATATTCATTATTATTGTTATACATTATTATTATTATATGTATATAATAATTACTCAAAATTATTCAAATTGTAAATAACTACTAAATTTTCTCTCATCAAATAAAAATTGGAAAACAATAGTAAAGTAATATGTACTAATTCGTAGCTTTTGGCTTTCTTTCATATTATAATTCAAATTATAATTCCTCCCATTTGTCCAATTAGCAATGATCGATCAGTAACCTCGATTTATTTTCGCATCGTGTAAAGTAGATCGCCCTGGGAATTCTCAAAAGTCGATCAAATATTAATAGCAATTAATTATTTATAGATGTATCCTGCGCCGGATTAAACCAGTTGCCTAATGAATTACAGTTCCTGAAATGTTTAGCGCGATAAACTGAATTGCGGTTATGAATGATTCGCTAATGCATAACTACATTAGAGATAAATCTATAACGCTTGAATAATCTTTTGTACATATATCAGAAATGCGTCTACCAGAGACGAACTTCGCAGTTTGATTGAATCTAAAAATACATAAATTGTGTTTAGAAATTTGTCAGTTATCCTTTTCATTGAATTATTGGATATTAAATGATTAATATTTTTTATTAATAAACACATATGTACATATTCATATATACTTATAACGTAATAATAAGTCATGAAAAGTAATAATTCATCACAACGTAGATGGAAATTTAATAATGGAATAATTCCTATCGATCGACCGTATTTCGATCTTGAGTAACCAAACAAACTATACGTATGTCTCAAACCAGTTGTTTAACTTAAATGAACATCAACAGTTGCAATGTTTTACGTGTGTAAAATTCATTAATTCTACGTCAGTGACTAAAAAAATTGATCGTGCAAGAGTTGATATTTCTATGTTGCTACGCTTAACAAAGGAAAAAAAACAAAGGGTGCTCTTAAAAACATCAGAGCTCATCGGTTGAACAAAAACCGACTGGAATGATCTAACTTACTACCGATATCGGTGATTTTATATTCAGTTAAAAAATTGCATTTTTTCAGTCAACGATAGTTCGCGATAGCCAATACGCCAAGGGAAAGAGGAGGGACGAAGAGAAAAGAGAAAAACGAACTTTTTCATCTTCGCGAGAGAAACTGGATCGAGTTTCAAGCTGTCTCCGTCAAAGCGTCTCTGTCGTGAAAAAGCCAATGAAACCAGATCCGATGAACTAAAACTTCCGGAAAATAGCGATGACTCTCGAGATCGATATAAACTGTCGATCCATCGTCTGATTAGAAAAGAAAAGAAAAAAAAAATGAAAAAGCACAAAAATCACCGATCGGCCTTTGAACTTCCAACAACGCTCTACTCTACGTTTGAACGTTATGTGAACACATGTGAATTTAGTCAGCTAAAACTAGCAACTAGCGTGATCGCCGCCATCTAGTCTATTATTCACGCGTTACACATTCGCCGAGCAAACACAACTACCGGTTAACATTGTTTTCTATCTCGAGTTCCAACGCAATTATATCCGTTCGCATAATCAGTGCTTGCGAGTTCTATTACGATTGTTACTAGTCTATAACCTAAGTTCTTGCTCGAATCATGGGGAAAGATAATTAAAATTTTCCAATCTAATTTTGAGAAATAAATGCTAGCAATAGAAGCCGATACATTTGTATTGTAATTACGATTGATTAGAATATCTAATACATAGTAGCTTGTTCAAACCCTTATATAAATATTTTATACTATCGTACTATAATGAATCCGTTATCCTAATTTAAAAATTCGTTCCATTCGATTTTATATTCGAAGATGCGTTCAATTAACTGAATAAAGCAGAAATTTATTATTATTATTATTATTAAAACATTGTTTACAATTGTTTATCTATCCCTGATCTTTTAATCTTGATTTTCGAGCTACGAGATAAATGTCGTTCTTTTTTTCTTTTTTCTACGCCTTCTTCTAGTCACAACCATGTCTCGTTACAATTTTAACGATATTTTGAGATGTATCTTTAAAAGCAATGAACATCGATCTTCATTTGATATTGTAGTCGCACGATCAATTTGTGGATTACAAGAAACAACAATAACTTCCGCTTGATTGAACACGGTCTTACGAAAAGTAAGAAACAAAATACACGGTATAATACACAGTACAAATCGGATGATTCATCGAAAGATTAACTGAAGGACTATTCTTGATTCACGAAGTGAATATACACGACGTACCAATACCATTATTAAAAAAATACTGGAAACTTCGTGGAAATTTCATATCCGTGTGATAGCCGTATTTGCAGGACCTTGGAAATAAATTCTTAACCCAAATAGCCGACCCCGATACTCGAGAAATTTTGAGAAGCTGACGTCAATACCAATACTGTTGTGCTATCATTTCATGGTAAGCTGCATTAATTGCTCTTCTATTTCACGGAATTATTTTAGATCGTGTAAAATAATTATCGAAAAGTGATCACATACGTGCGCAGCTACATGTATGTATGTACGCGCGCGTGTGTGTGTGTGTGTGTGTGTGTGTGTGTGTGTGTGTGTGTGTGAATCAAATATTGTTCGAATACATGCATACTTGTAAATTTAGCGAAGCGGTTAGATTTAATTATTTCAGAGATCAAGGCCTGTTTTGACATAGAGCGCTAAAAGACATTGAATGCGAAGTATAGGAATATACGAGCCACTCCGAACGTTAATTAATCTTGGATGTTATTAATTAAACAGACCACGCATTGTGTTAATTGATCGTTTTCAAGTTCAGCGCGTCCGCTAATGATCAATCGTTATAACGCTGGAAAACTTTTGTCCGGTTTTTCCAGCGTTCGTTATAAATTAGAAATATATTCTTTTATATGTTTTGATCACGTACCAAATATCAATTTAGAGACATATAATTTATTTACAATTAAGTAGAGCAATAGAATTTTTATATATATATATATATATATATATATATATATTTGTATTTTCTAATATATAATACTATGATTTTACGAGTACAAACATTTATCTGTTTATCTTTTTTAAATTGATTTTGTATAGAATGGGAAACTGCGATATTTTTCATGTGAAAACGATCATGTCAGTTCAGATTTCATCTTCACCGTAAACGCTGTTATTGAAAACATTTTCACAATAGATGTCTTACAAATGCTTATAATGTCCGTCGCGCTGTACGTAAAGCTCTATCACTGAATTGTATCATGGTTGCCATTTAGTAAATAAGGTCAATCACTTAGGGATGCTAGTCTGACACGATGGCGTGCGATTCATTCAAGATCTTATTAGAAACATTGGCCGCGCTTTAATTTAAACAATCTTATTTGTGAACGTGTGCGGCATATTTGCTTTATCATTGGTTGATCTTGATTTTATTAAATATCGGATATTATTAATTGAACAAAATGTTTATAATATTTAATAAAACGAAAAGACTTTAAAAGAACGGACGAGAATCTTACGACTTTTATTAAAATTTAAATTTCTATAATTAGATTTGCGGATTTTTATGCAAATTCATATTTTTCAGAAAACAATTTACAATGAATAGAATTTGGAAAATTTGTTTTACGTAAGCTAAATTTCGTGATAGAAAAACAGTATACTTCAATTGTTTTACATACTTTTTCATATTATATACGCACTTGATAATTTCTCACTTGAAAATTTCATATAAATGCATGAAAATTCGCAGTCTTATCATAATTATTCGAGTGAAATGATATCTATATTCATGGGATATTTCTGATTAAGAACAGAACGTCAAAGAATCGGTCAATACTTTTGAGATACCCTATGTATTGAGTATCACTTTTCCGCAACTTTCATCGCACATGTAACGAATTAATTTGATGTAGATCGCGCGCGCGCGCGCGCGCGTGTCGACAAATACATTCAAATGAACACATTAGACGAGAAACAACAGAAAAAAATAAAACTATTTTCTCTCGTGTTTGTTTACGGAATTCATTAAAGACTTCAGTAAGTTCAATTTAACTTTCTTAAATTAATAAACTTTGTCACAACAAAAAAGGGTTTAACCTATATTTAAAATATCCACCGAGATCCTCAAAGTTCAAACTTTATACAATCAAATCACTCCTTCGTTACACTATTGCTTAAATTCAAACTTAGAAAATCCTTGTCTTAAATCCTAAATCCTCCTGCAAAAGCTAAAAAGAAGAAATCCTACGAGGAAAAGAAAAGATACGCAAAATTCAACACACTATAGGATTTATTAGAAACATATCAAAAGAGTCAATTAAATTCTGTCGAGATCATCTCACGTCAAATCATCTGTTTCAAATTTTCCTAGAAAGAACATATCCGTGAGAGGGGGGGAAAAAAAACAACACGAAACTTACTAGCAGGAAAGTGCATCACGCCGATGCCTCGATCATCCCCCTCGTGCTTCGCAGTCCATGTGCTTCGGAAACGATAGAAATTTCCTCCGAACAACCGAAGGAAGGATTCTTTCTCCGAGAATGCGACGAGATGTGAGAAGTAACGCAAGCAATAATAATCGCGCGATAAGCCGACAAATATATAGGCCAGGTGTCGCGAGAAACAAGGTGAGGCGAGAATCTCGTTGGACCGATGCGATTGTACACGCTCGGCGGGCAAACAGCGACTGGCTGAAGTGAACTCTGTCGCAGTGTAAGCACGGGCTGCGTTCGCGGGTCGATCGAACACGTTCTGCGCCCCTCTTCGGCACCGACGTCGAAAACCACCCCCGACGCAACGCTCCGATGCACCTGCAACACCAGCTACTGGTCTTCATTTCACCGCGTGTGACGCTCTTACACCAGTCTTCGTGACACCGTACCGAAATCGAAGTATCGAGAGAACGTAGATACGCATGCTACCGTAACAAGTGGACACTTATTGGTTATAAATTAAAAAGTTGATGTTTTTTTTTTCAGGCTTCGACAATTACGATTGACTGGCTGGCATTCTCGTATTTACTCGTTTCTAATAAAACAGCTGCACAAACATTTTCAGTGCCGTTAGAAACGTTATATTTTAATCGTATAACGGAATCGAACACAACACAAAACTCGGAATAAAGAATATTTCACGTAAAAATTAAGAAAACTGTACGATCGTTTCGAAGGATTCTTCCCTAGGATACAGTAAAATACAGTTTGACCATTTATTTTCTTTTTTTTTTTTTTTTTGGTCAAATTTCGGACCAATCTGCAAGTTCATATTTGAAAGGCACTATTTAAAATAATGCACTTTGATGTAAAAGTTGACTTATTGGAGCAAAACTAAAGGCTCGAAACGAATTTTCGAACCTGTCGCGAGCTGTCCGACGATGATAGCGTAAGAAAATCCGAGAACGTTTGTAAAATTGAACAGTGAAAAATACCCGGAAGCTAGTTACCCAAACAAAGAGTCTCAAAGACCAAGGACGCGACAATTTTGGAGAAACGAAAACGAAAACTGTGAAAGAGCGCGTTAACTCTGACAGAAACTGTTAAAAAACAAGAATATAAACTGATTTGATTAATCCATTAAAGACCAAACGATTTATCATAATACTGCAAAATATTTCGATTTCTTTCAACTTCACAAGATCATAGAATCCAAGATGAAATACCGAAAAAAATATTAAATAAATCCTTGAAATTTCAATTCAATTCAAATATTTAAAAAAAATGATATATTTGGTAATATAAATTGATTGGGAAGAATTGCAACAACAGGTTAAAAATCATAATCTGATCTAATTCCATATAGTCTTGATGTTGAATTTCAAGTGATGACCCTATAGATATTGAAGAGAGCGAAGACAGTTGTATTAGTTGTTACTGTATATTTCAATGTATTGTATTCAAGGTTCTTTACAACATAAATATTTTACAAACTAATAAAGACCTGAAGAAACTAAAAGTTTATATTCGGTGGCCTCTCAAAATTTCGTATCATTCTGGTAGTTGGATCACACCGTACTATATTCTCGTAATATTCAGTGGATGATGACAAATATCCACTTAAATTCCACTCGTTTATTTAAATTTATAAAAGTGCCAATTTATATAAAAATCTGTAATCTAGTATCGCTCGTAAGCATTTTCACTATGTATGTATTTTGTCCAATTCCAGTTTATAATTTTCAGCTGTACCTGTGTATGCATGAGTCAAACAATACCAAACGTCACCATAGCAACGTATCGTTTCTCTTTTGTTCAGCTGAAGTATTCGACGGAATCTGCGGAATACAGAGAATAATAGTAATGTAACAAACTGTTTCGGGAGCATTAACTCTAGCGCTTTATCGAGAAATATAACATATTACATTGACGATTATCATCATGAGCACTGATTTGTCGATGCAAGGAAGCATGAATAAGATAACTTATAATTTGCAAAAAGAGGTAAGAAACAGAATTTAGATTCGAAAATTTCCAGGTGGATCATGCTTGCACTTGAGTTCTCTTCCAATTTTTCATAAGATACTTTACTTTCGAGGGTAAAAACATTCGAGATGCGTGAAATTATATAATCATTTTTAATAAAGATACGTGAGATAACAAATACTAATAAAAAATAAATAGTAAAAGTAATTACGATTTTTTTTTCGTAGTCAACGAAGAATAGTGAAAATAGTGAAAAATTTGTTTTAATTTCGTCTTTTAGTACGATGCTTTTTCAAGAATAAAGACAAAATAAAAAATTCCAGAAAAAACCAAATGGTGTTTAGACCATATGAAAATTTGTTTTAAAATGATTATACAAATATGTTAAAAATTTATCTTTGAATTTATCTTTGATGGCTACAACATGGAACTGCGTGATTCAATGAACTTGCGAAAATGAAATGAAAAATTTCTTACGACAATTATCAAATTGTGAATTTTTATGCAGTTGTAGAAAACAAGTGCAAAAATGTATATGATATACAAAAATATTAAATTTTAATTAAACATAACATGATTAGATGTATATAATATATAAAATATTTAAAGAGAATATTTAATCATAATATATAATAAATAAAATAAATATATACTTAGATTTGATTTTCTTACCATAGTATGTTTATAAAAATTTCAAAATACATGGAAATCCGCTGTTTAATGATTACTAATGAAGAGATTAATGTTGAACCAGGAGGAGAACCGAATTTTGGAACGTAATCGAAATATATTGTACCTCATACATGATTATCTGGATCAAAATGGGTGAGTACATCGTAATCCAAATTTTTTCTTAGTTATAATTTTTGCAAATAGTATTAGTAGTGGCCAATTAGTTTTTTGATCTTGTATAATTAAATTATTCTACAATCATTAATAAAGAATATAATAAAAAAACAAAGTTCAAATTGAAACTTCTTCTTAATCTTTTAAAAATTGGAAATTAAAGATCTATAAATAAGATAAGTATAGTTTTATAAATTTGAAAGACGGAACAATTGATTATACATGTACTATTATATTAATCACAACTGATCACTTAATTATACCATATATGGCAACGAGATGTTTACGAAATTAATTATTATTTATTTTCAGATATGTACAAACTAACGTTGCCCTATTTCGAGAAGCTCGTCTAACTCAAGAATATCGGGTCTGCGACAACATTGATTTAAAAATAATTGTTACGGAGTATGAGAATTATTATAAGATGAAGTTCCAAAAATACCCTATGTTGTGCGCGAAAATAACAAAGGAAACGTCAAATGCAAGGAAAGTGTAAGGAAAATTATTCAAATAACAAATATCATAAAATTTTTTTTCGATGACATTTTTCAAAAATCTGTATTTCAACCATGAATCATGTCCATAGTAAGATTTAAAATATTATCGATTCTGCATAGAACAAAATTGCAATTTCATTTGTAATTAGAATAAGTGACTTGAATCACATCAACAACGTTTGAAAAATTCTTAATGTTATTATTGTTAAGTAAAATCACAATACGATTTAATTTAATTCTTTTATAAAATAATTTGAAATGGGATATCTCATAGAACTATTTGAAGCTTTATTGTCTTTGATAAAAAAAATTGGAAAAAATCCTTGCTGATTTATATGTAATATAATTTAATTCGAATGTCTTATTGGTAGCAACTCTTTAGAAAATATATATTCTTTGTATATTTGTAAATAAAAATTCTTTATATATCTTTCTATATAATCTAATATATACGAAAATCATTGCATAAAAATTAATTACAATATTTATAATCTCATCTTTTGCAGAACTAGCAAAGCAAAAGTCCCATTGTTGCCTACAATTTACAAACGCGACTCGGTAAAAGAAAAAAATGAACAGGAAAAGAATGATGACGATACGAATAATATTAACCTAGCAATGACAGTGACATCGATTTTCCCTAATCAAAATTATGGAATTCCATCAGAAGAACCATTTGATTATCCAAAGGAACGAACGAACATACAATCGAGGATATCGAATTCCATTGAAAAACTATATCCAGGAAATTCGGAATTGCAAAAGATCGCTGAAGATATTTCACACGTGAGCTCATTTTCATAGTTTAAAGTCGTTCGAACGATTAATATAACAAAAATCTATTTCTTGAATTGAGATAACACATGAAGTTTAACAGAACTTTTTCATCGATTTTGTTGAACTGTCGTGGTCATCGATATTTCTCTATCTCGTGATTTCTTATATGAATAATTATTTTTACTCTCGCGTACACTTTTAAACAAACTTTAGTTGGCTATCTGAAAGATTTAACATTAATGGCGCGAATTGTGCTTTAATAATAAATTACAATAAATAATTAATTGATATTACAATAGTAATATATCACGTATAAAAAAGTTATACTAGGACGTGTCCAATAATCTGGAAAGACTTAAACGACAAATCACATAACATCCAATAGAGAGATTATATATATATATATTTTTCACTTTTATATTTTTTGTCGTAGGAGATCATATTGAACAAATTAAATGTACATTGGGACGATATTGTAGGGCTAGAAGAATGTAAAACAGCTGTTAAGGAAGCCGTCGTGTATCCTCTTAAATACCCTATCTTTTTCAATGGCCCGTTTTCTCCTTGGAAAGGTATTTTGCTGTATGGGCCACCTGGCACAGGTAAGATATTGATATTTTTCCTTCGCATTTTTGAAAATGCTCACGAAGAATTTACGAAACAGGCAAAACAATGTTAGCAAAGGCAGTCGCGACAGAATGTCATTGCACATTTTTCAACATAACGGCCAGCTCGTTGGTGAGCAAATGGAGAGGCGATTCCGAAAAATATATACGTGTAAGTTATCACATACAAAAACAAAATAGCTGTTTAAACAATGAAGTGACATCACACTTACACGTAGTAATGAATTTTGTTAAACTGCACAGGTTTTATTTGATCTTGCCTACAGTCATTCCCCTACAGTTATTTTTATTGACGAAATTGATTGGATAGCCATAAACGATGAAAACTATACATTATCTGAGCCTGCAAAGAGATTCAGATCAGAACTTCTTGCTAGATTGGATGGACTAGTGTCTACTGAAAATTCTAATGTAATTCTTCTAACCGCAACTAATTCCCCTTGGTAAGTATTTTTTTTATCTAAAGTAGTACACGTTTGTTTTTCAATATTTCTTTTAAGTAATACTTTATTATCACTTTGAAAATTTTGTACCTTCTTTATTGTATCTTCTTTATGTTAGAGTTATTTCAATATATTAATAGGACGATAATATTATGTTATTAGGGACATTGATGCAGCTTTGCTCAGGCGTCTTGAGAAACGAATATATGTATCGTTACCCGACGAAACTTCCCGACTTAAAATGTTCAAATTATATCTCAGCAACAATTTATTGGAAGACATAGATATTATAAACGACATAGTGAAGCATAGTGAAAGATATTCTTGCGCGGATATAAAATTGCTTTGTAAGCAAGCATGGATGTTAGAAATAACTCCAATATGGAACAAACTTGAGAAAGAGGAAATGTCTATCGAAAATTTAAAATATGAATTAAGGAATTATGAAATATTAGCAAACTTGATGAAAGAAACATTACCTATAGTTACGAACGTAAATAAATATAATTCGTGGAATAAAAAGAAATCAATAAAACTAGAAGAGTTAGAAGGTTTCGGAAGTTATATTTAAAAGAATCAGAAAATAAAGATTTTTTTTAATTCAAATTTTAATTCATGTTATTCTTTCTTTAATTTTTGTTTAGAATTCATTTGATCTAATAACTTTTACGAAGAAATTTGCAAAAAAAATTATTGGAGTTTTAGTTCAGTAAAAAAAAGTTAAAAAGAAAAGAATTGTCCATTAAGTTATTCTTTTAATATTTATAGCCAAAACGTATGCATTATTATCATTAGACTATAAATAATTGATGAACCAATGAGTCGATTAACTTCTATATACAAAAAGTCGGATTTTTTCTGAAAGAGATTTTTTCAGCAAAGTAGAAATGAAGAAAATTTCGTCTTTGAAGTTCTATAGAGATTCGAATTCATTATTTTCTCTACAATTATATCAACTACAGATGGTTTTAAATATGTACTAAAGATACTCATAACAGGTGTAATTAATATATCCGTATTCTAATTCTATTATTAGATATTAAAATATATGTAAACATGTTTATACAAAATGTAACATATTCATGTTTTGTTTTATATTATTAATCGTATTAATATAACGATATATCCGAATATTTAAGAACATTTTACACAAAATCAATATATAATGTAATATTCTACATACAAGACTCTAAAGCATAAAACATTCAATATCAAAGAGAAGATTTATGAACAAGTGAAATATTTATTTTGCGGGACGTTAATCTAAGGTTAATCAAAATCAAAATAGATTAAATTACCAAAATTAATTTAGAACATCACATGATAGGATATATTTAAATATATTTAAATAGTATTCAGGATATATTTAAATAGTATTTTGTTAGATATCGATAATCATACAAAATAGAACGTGAATATGTTACACATTGTAACACGTGTAATATGTAACACATTTTGATATACATATATTAAGAATTACAAGCATTAAAATACGGATATATTATGTAAGTACACATATATTTAAATATGACAGTGTGATGTCTAATACCAATTAATAAAAAAAATTGCAACTAAAATACGAAGTAAATAAATACAATAATTGGTATACCTATATTATTGTTGTATTGTTATATAAAAATTGTTTCACAATGAAAAATTGATATAATCAACAGTTCTTTCTTTTCTCATGATTGCTTCTTGCTTGTTTCAAACCATGATAGTAACCTGGAAATGAGAACAATAAAATTGTTCAGTGATGAAATTTAATGCAAGATATTAGTACAAAATATTTACCTGTATGAAAACCACTAATATACCATGACATCAACATACTTGAAAGTGCATCTGTATCATTGTCTGGTAACCTAAGATATTTTGTTAAAATTTAGAACTATTATATTATACCATATTATTTATTAGAAATTGCTTATTAACAATTATAAATTATACTTACTTGGCCATTAATTGTGGTGGTAAAGGAGGTGCAGGTGGCATTATATCGGCGATAGAATTAAAAGATGGTCCCGGTATGAACTGATGTTTGTATGATCTTGTTTCTTCAGATTCACAATCCATTTTTTCTCCGTTATATTTTTTTGGATCGTTCGTAGAAAAATTTTTCTTACCAGTCTCATCATTTTCTTCGTTGGATTTCTCTTCCAAAGCTTTCTTCTGTTGTGTTATCTGACTCTGTAAACCTTCCGATTCTAAAAGAGAATTCAACTGCACTTTCTCTGTGTTACCATAGCCTAGAAATAAAAAAATTTTGTTTTGTAAATTAGGAATTTCTTAACTTCCCACATACGCTAATTGTATTTCTTAGTTGATATTATGAACGACTATCATGCTAAATATATTACCTACAAATTTTACAATACAAGTTTTATTTTCAAAAATTTTTAATATTACAGCTTCATAAATTTCGCCATCCTCTGAGTATACTGCACGACAAGGAGCTCCTACAATCCATTTCTACTAAGAAAAAAATGTGTATAGAAATTAATATTATATAAATAAATAAAATAAAATGTAAATTCTGCTTCTTTTATTTAATAATATCTGTGGGAAATTTGTATTTTATTAAAATCACCACCTTGTTTGGTTTACTTGTATGCCTGGGCTGCTTAAAATTTTGTATGTTTTCCTTCAATTGAGAATCTTGAACGTCTATTCCCATTCGTTTGACAACTTTCTCTTTCGCTAGATTTATTGCTTTGTCGTACGCTTTTATTAACGCGCTATCATCCCAAACATCTTCGTTGTCTTCATTCGTAACCTGAAATAAATAAATAATCACATGTTATTATTGATATGAGTATATGAGTATATTGATATATTAAATTATCGATAGAAGAATATTACATGATTTGTTGAAAATTTATTAAAAGTTAATGCTATCAATTGCTGTTCCATCGTCTAATACTATCTTATGCTAAACTGATATCAAGAACATGTATACATACGTTTCCATTTCCCCGCACAAAAAGAACATTCATATCATCCGCCATTTCACGAAAATAACTTCATTTGAATCTTGATTCTGTTTCTGAAAAATTAATTTGTTACATCTCTTTAACTGCAACACATTGTAAACAATGTCAACATCACCACCAATACCAACTAAAAATTTAGTCTTTCGTTTATTCGGAAGAGTATTTTTTGAGCTAAAGTTGGCATTAAAGTTGTCACTAGATTTGACTAGCCGTCATATTTTTTTACTATATTATAATACGATACAAACATTATACGTGAATAAAACTTCATAGCACAAATACTAAACTCAAATAGCAAAAAAAATCAACCACAAAAACGTCACATTATATGTATTAAATGGATCATGCTATATACATCCAATATAATTTCTATAATAAGATTTAATTTTATGAAGTTACATAATTAAATTTATATTTATTTATTATTATTTCTATTCTTTTCTAGTTATACATTTTCTTGTTAATATTGCGGATACTTGTAAAATTGAAATATTTTGTAAGATTTCAAATGTTTAATAAAAAAAGAGAAAAATAAATATTTCACCTGTAGAATAATAGAAATAAATATAATCGCAAATCCAAAAATAGTTTTCGGAAATTACAGAAGGGTGATATTTTTATGAAAAATTATAGATCGATTTATTTTCATCGCTCTAGTAAATTCTAGAATTCTAAAACGCATGGACCGAAGAGCACGTGCTTGGTGTACGTCACTTGTATTACAAATTATAACCTGTCGTAACAGAGAAACGTACCACGTATGTACTAGAGTATCATATTGAAAGAATGTTGTGAAAGTTTCTGTACAAAGTACAGTTGATCTGTAATAGTATTTCTCATATTTTGGTGGTTAGTCGAGGTGTTCTGTACTTGTGATATTTGTAAAGGAATGGCGTTAGTAAATCATTTAAAAAAATTCTCGAGATCAGTTCTCAATATTGCTTCGAATTATTCAAAATATACAAGCAACACAACGTTGCCTTTTTTACAGACGACAAGGAGAGCATCAACCACGCAACCGCTTTCAGACAAACAAGAGTAAGCGACGTTGATTTTCTGCTCTTTTTCTTTAATGTTGTCTAAGAAATGTTTCTCTTTGTAGGAGTCTAACATCTAACAAATAAAATAATATTAATAGAATATTTAAAACTAAACTAATAAAAACGAGTGACCAGCTAAAAACATATATATCATTGTCATAAATACTATACGAATCTTGTTATTAAGACAAGTATGTCTTATCTTTCAATTATTTGTAGTATTATAAGCGATTCATACAATTAAAAAAAAGTTAATTGAAAATTAACAGAAATTCTCATAAATAAAAAGATAATTCTTATTTATTACAAATATTATTATTTTCAGAGTTAACATAACGTTTGTTAAAGCAAGTGGAGAGAGAATCAAAGCAAGAGGGAAAATTGGAGATACTATATTAGATATAGTAGTAAACAACGAGATTGATTTAGATGGATATGGTATGCTTTAAAAGAGCATAATTTGAAATAATTTCTATTATTTTTCAATTTTGATTATCATACAAATATACAGTGTAATTTTAAATTTTTTTAAAATATAACTGAAAACATAAATGTAATTAAAAACATTGTTATTTATGTAGGTGCTTGCGAAGGAACATTAACTTGTAGTACATGCCATTTAATATTTTCGAAAGAAGTTTATGACGCACTTCCTGACAAACCAACGGATGAAGAATTAGATATGTTGGATTTAGCATATGAATTGACGGACACGTAAGTTAATAATAATCTAAATCTAAGAATTCAACATCATAAATATTATTAACTTTATTATTTTCAAATTTTCATTTTATTCCTTTATTTTATTTCTTTCTTGTAGACTTTCTTGTAGTCTATGTAAACTTTGTTAAATATCTTATCTTCATCATCAGTATTAGGTACTTCAAACTTTGCATTTCAATATAGAATTTCAATCTGCCAGCTTTGAATTTAAAATTATAATAAATTTTCATAGTTTTTTATTTATGAGTCTATCCTTATTATAAATCAATACACGTATTAACATATTTACAACATTGCTCTCAAATGAATACAAAGTTGTGTTTTATAAATTAATATTAATATTATAGTATTTTATAAATTGGCTAGGTTCATATAACAATCAATATATTTATTTATATAATACTTAATTTTAGGTCACGTTTAGGTTGTCAAATAGTAATGACTAAAGAACTAGATGGAATTGAGGTAAGAGTGCCATCAACAATTAATGATGCAAGAGCGTAACTAGGATTGGGTGCTTCATGACAATTATTAAAATGTTGATAATAAAAAATTTTGCTTCTAAATATGAAGCTTATATACATATGCTATAGTATAATTGAAATATTTTATATATAATAGTAAAATTTATGTTATATAAAATTACTTATTACATTGTCATTGTGAAGAGTCTATATAATTGTAATTGGTTTTAACTTTTAAATATTTTGAAAACAAAAAATATATGTATATCAAAATATCTTATTAAGTATAAAACATTCTGTAATTTTTTTACATTTTGTACTGTTAATATTGTAAATAAGAGTACTTATAGATAATTTTAAATACTATTTAATAACAATAATTAAATAAGGCCATTGAATATATTATTTTATCCTAAAATTGAAATTCAATCATATCAAAAAATCTTATTCATTTAAATTTTATACATTATCGCCTTTCACTTTGAGCAATGAAATAGCAAATTCAATATTTTTAAACAAGAAAAAACTTGGTTCTTTTGTTTGATTTCCCATGCTTGCATTTATTAACCACCTGGAAATAAAATACTTACGCGTTATGAAAAATGTATAATTTATTAACTATTAAACGCTTTACTGAATTTGAATTCTGTCATCTGTTCAGAATAATTTATTATTTTTTTAATTAGGTACATACCAAATACATTTATTAAGTCGGTACTTCTCGTAAGTATCAGTACATAAAGCTAAAACACTTTTGTACTATGCTTGTTATATATAGACCTAATGAATAATTTAACTTGTGTATTGTCGCTTGTATATTTTGTTCACGTGTAAAATATTCTATTTCTACACTTCTTACAAATTCAATATAAAGTGTACATTATCATGAAATTTACATATTTTCACTCGGTTACCCTGCCCAATTTGAATATAATTCAGTACGTGTGTGATATATTTGTATATGTTCTGGATTCGTTTTATGTACTATGTACATTGAGCCAATCTTTATAAATGCAAATTTAAGTGTGAAATTAATCAGAAATTTGTTATTAATTTTATTCTGACACGTTTCATTGAATGAATTGAGTAATTTAGCAACAATTAAGTAAGCGGAAAATACAAAATAACTAGTACTTTCATTATTTTCTATCGATCTAATATTATTAAACGAATATGTAGTAATGCTTCGAAAGATATTATAAATTAAAAACCATTGGCCAACAATTGTCCTAGTTTGTCATACTTTGAAAATTGTGAAAGCATCGAGAATCTCGTCTATAAAATTAAAGTGCAAATATAAATAAATACGAAAATTAAAAATACTCCGATAAAAATTATAACGAAGAATCGTTCGGCTTATATAAATACGTGTAAAATTCGAAGTGAGTCTCGTACATCTTTTGAAATACTACCATTCGTTCGATACACATAGAGTAGTAAACGTTAGATCAACGCTTTGTTCGGTAACAATTTTTCAAAAATCTTAAATTACAATCGAAAAGTTTTTCTATAATAAGAATAGTCGGATTAAATTATTTTGAGATAATAAGATATTTGGCATCTCTTCTCTATTTAATTATGATGCCAATTTTAATTCTATCAATACACACACACACACACACACACACATATTTCTTCGAATTTTCTTTTCTCATTTCATTTTTCTTTCTTTCATTTTGTATTTAATTACACAGAAAAAATATAAATACGTTCCTCATGAAATTAATATCGAATGTCGCGAAATACTCAGAAGTAAGCTAAGAAAGGAAATAAGATATCATTAATTCTCTTAAAAAAAATTCATTCTATGCACACGAATGATCGATCATATTATGTATGTACATGTAGATTATAGAAACAATATATTTTTATATTTCTTAATATCTCGGTCAAATAATTCTACAGTTGAAACTCATATCGGTCTTCGATTCGATAACTGCATATTTATTGGAAATAATTACGCTATAGTTTTGCACGCAAGAGAAGAAGGAACAAACACGTATAGTATACACGCTTAAATAACAAAATTAAGTTGATTTACGTTCAATGTGAACTTGATCGAAGTTCTAGTCTCGAATTATAGAGTTTCTTTCTATTAATTTATAAAATTCAGTATTACGTGTATCAGTATTTCGTGTATCATCATTTGGAGAATATGTTTGTCAGTTTTGAACAATGTTAATATTTGCCAAGGCATATACGAAAAGAAAATATTATTGAACTTAATTCTCTTTAATACAAATACAATGTTCTTCATGTTTCTTTCTTACTTTTATTGCTTTTCAATTCTCTATAGTTCAAGATTTGTGTTCTTTATCTCCACACGCAACAAGAAAACTTGTAATCGTTGAATTACGCGCAACAGTCAAAATACAAAAATCTTATTTTTCCGTGACAATGAAAGTAATCTAGGACTAGAGGTTTCATTAATGATAATAATAGTAACAATAACATTAATATTAATAAGCCGGTAATATTAATATTAATAATAATGTAATTAAAGTAATACTAACAGTATTAATAATAATAAAAAAAATAATAATAATATAGTAATGGCAAGATACACGCAAGTATAAATTAATCGTACCTTTCTTAACATTTATGACATTTTCGGGACATTCTTTAGAAATTGCTTCATGTCAATAACGAGTAATTTTATAACATTGTTGCACCTTCTCTTTCTGAGAGCAATCTCTGATATTTCTGCATTAATCAGTTAAAAGTTATTCAAAACATTGTTTCCGTATGATTAATAAACTTTACTGTTCGCACAATATCGAAATTATGAAACTCGTTCTTTGAAAACAATCATTCCTCTCTCGTTTAATTAAAAAGAACAAGCTTTTTCGACGCACATTTCTCAACACATCTCCGATGCTTTCTATGTAATAATAATATAGCTCGTTTTTCAAAGAAAGGTTTAACACGTCGACGAGTTAAAAAGTTCATGAGATATGAATGAATAATCAAATACATACAAGCGAACAACAAAACTACCGCTTTACCGAATAAAAATGACGTTCGCAATGTACATAAAGTGAAACAATGTTAGTAAATCAATTTTCATTATTTTATGGTCCCATGTAGTACTTTTGATTAAGGTATTTCACTTTAATTCCCCTTATTGTCTCAATTGATCGCAACCCTCCTCCCCCAAATTTCGCAAATTTTTTTTACTGCTTCTCTTAATCCTAACTTCTTCACTTTTGGTTGGTCAAACTATGATTTTCAAAGCAACGAGTTAATTCGCAAAGTATCATCGAGCTGACATTGAATACTATATGACATTATTATACCGAACATTCCTTTGCGAAATGTAAGTTTCAATAAGAATTTTTACAAATCAAGTGAAATTCTCTATATTAAGACCCGATCTTTAAATGAAAAAAGAAAGAACGATGTACAAATCAACGATCAACGATTAATTTCGAATCTCAATGTTGAAACATATCTCAATGTTCGAACCAAGTTTTTAATACTAAACGCACTTTCTATGTACCTATTCGTAATCTGTAATCGATCCCTGTCTTGTTACCGATGATTAGCAATACAGATATTTGTCAATTTAATACAGGAAACAATGCACAAATAAAATAAACAATCGGATAAATGAAAAATTGATCACTCATTTTTTGTCAAGAGTCGAAGGAGAACGAAAGAATGCAGAATTTTAAATCGTTGGTACGTTTAGTGTTAAACCAACGTGGACAATTCGTGCGGGCTGTTGGTAGTGGCTGCGCTGCTTAAATCCAACGTGGCAGCAGGAAGACCGGGACTGACGCTGCCGGTCGCCTCTCGTGGCAAAGGTTGCGATCTGTTTAACTTGTTTCCAGGACTCGGTGGTGATCTATCCGCTGGTGTGTCCGGTGGAGTGATCACGTTCCTGTGCCCGGTCACGTTCAGATGATTGTGCGTCGCAGCAATCGGAGCTGGCGATGAGAGCAACAAGGGCGGTGGGGACATTGACACGTGTCGATGATGATGATGGTGATGATAATGTTGATACTGTGTAGCACGGCCGTGCGTTGCGTGGCTGACGTTTAGCTGATTCGTCACAGGGCCGACTTTCGTTGGGCAGCCAGCGTGGTGGATGGTCAATGGGCTACGTAGTTGTTGATGCTGTTGCAACTGGGGCTGGTTTTGGTACTGTTGCAGCTGCTGTTGACGCTGCAGCTGCACAGCCGCCTCGCACTGTTCGCGCGCTAACGCCTTCACGGCATTCGTCTTCTCCTGCGAAGTGATAAGAATGGCCGGTTATAGTTTCATTGTAACTGTAAAGTTGTTGTAAACTTTTTTCGCAACTTTTTATGAATTTTAGCAGGAACTAGATGACTATAGATGACTATATTTTGATTGAAAAATCAAACGTGTATCACGACGATATTTTTTTGAAAAATAAAGTTTTCAGATGTGTTCGAACGAGTAGAATTTTTTTTCTTTTTCTTTTTTTTTCATATAAAAAATATGTTTTTACCCTTTGCCACACGAAGACGTTATGGACCATTGCGCATCCACAAAACACGATGCCAAGACCTATGAAAACCGACGTAACGATTGCCGGTGTCGAATGAAACTGGATGAATGTATACAGTATCATACCTGAAAGCATTAAATAAGTATGTCATAACAGATAAAATATTGAATTAATGTACGTAGACATATATTGTTTATACTTATATAAATCATAAATTTTATATAATAATGGTACTTTTCTTCAATTGATTCGTTATTTAAATACTCCGAATTATCAATTTTCTTTCATAGATAAATTGCCTGTCTTACTTTTATAATAATAGAGAATTAAATATTTTTGATCGCGATTGATTGATTTTAAAATTGAAAAATTTTGAAGTTTCTTATTTGATCAAATAAGAATTAATTCTGAAGAGGATTTAAATTTCAAATTTGAATCGTCTTAACAATTGATCTTTTAACAAAGAGATCTCGAGATCTACCATCCATCAATCGTATTGATGACGTAAAACGAATTTATAAAACTATTTTTCGATCAATGCAATTATTAGAATTTACTAGCTTATTAAAAAATTATTTTTTGGCTTTGTAAAAATCAAGTTAAAATCAATGTTATTTGTGAAAGGATTTTACAAATTCGTAAATAATTCATTACGCTTTTCAAGAACTTTTTATGCTTAAATGAAAGAAAAATTAAATGTATAAATTCTCTTCAATATTTCTCCAGAGGTTAGAAACTTGACAGGATTGGAGGAATTGACACTTACCAGTTAGAAAGACGGGAATGCTAATGAAAAACCCTCCGACTGCACATATCCGGCTGATGGATGATTTTTGCAGATACTTGTTACTCCTGAAATACAAAAAAAAATTTAGGAGAAAGTGAATTTCACGATTCTGTGATAATGAAGCGAAATGTAAAGAAACCAGTCTTCTATTTAACGATCACAAGGACACTCCAAAAATTCTAATTGATACTTCAAATATATTTAGTAAAACAAAAAATAGTGTGATAATCAGAATATTAATCTTAATTGAGGATCAAACAACGTACGTATAAAGTATAAAAGTAAATGTTACAAAATCCATACAAGAATTTGGTGGATTTTTGGTTATTTCAGACTGATGTTAAACAAATGAAATAAGTTGTAAAATAATTATAAATTATAAAATAAAATGAATAAACACATTACAACATGATATCAGTGTAATTGCCTTCGGTCTAATCTTACTTTTTGTAAATTACTTGTTTTACTTAGGTTTCTTTAATCACTGCACCTCTCTTTTTCCACCTTCGTTGTATATTTCGCTGTAGTAAAATGATAAATATAATTCTTATTTTAAGAACATAATCTTTATACATTCGTATATTTTCGCTGCGTATTGAAACTTTGCCGGCAATTTTTAAGAGTCAATTTTAGTGAAATGCCGCAGCAAAAGGATTAAAGAACTACGACACTAAAATAGATATTATGTATTTCGTAAATACATAATAGGTATGGTTCAGGTTCTGAAATATCGACCTTGGAAAAAAATCGGAGTCTTTCCCTCTGTGATTTACTGCGTCTGATGTATAGAAATTATAATCCATATTATATTTTATATAATAATCAATATTTGACAGTAAGTACTGGAAATTTCGTTATTACACATCGATATTTCCCTATTGAGTATTTTGATATCAAATCGACTGATTGTGAGTACCATCATTAACAGTCAATATAGATCTGAAAATGAAATTGACAGACTTGATAAAGTAATTTCTAGCTTATATATAAGTTTTACTAATAATATTCATCCAATTGTGCGACGAGAGTCTAGATTACCGAACGAACCACACGATCCAAAGAGATTTACGATCGCGAAGGAAACGTATGCCGTTATGGATGTTTCCTGGTGGCGACTAATCACCACGCGTTAAGAACATTGTAACTGGAATCAAGGAAGAGTTAGCGACTTCCTGGAATAATCCTTTCGCGTTCTCGATGAATGTCTCTTCGCAATGGCTTCGAGTGTGCCGAGCAGTGAGCCGTTTTTGCTTGCGATCGTACGACGTACGAATTGCTTTAATATTCACACCACCATTGGGAATTGATCTTTCTTCAGAACTAGCGATCGATCTTTTTTCATTCGTTTCTTACGAATGCTAAGACTCTTGGATTACGTAATAATTTAGCCGGATATCCTGCTAACGGATGACTATGACTTTAATGTGCATACGAATAAACGCGATAACGAACGTAACAAATTTATAAATTTATACACACGTGTGCAAAAAAACGTAATAAATTACATACTATATGTGTATTTGTATACTCTTAAAATGGATGTACGTGTTAAGAATGTATGTATCATTCTTGATGTATCTTATAAGAAACTATTATACTATACGGAACAATGTATAACAAATTATGTATTAGAGGACATTACATTGTATTATTGAATTAACAAGATATAAGATATAGTTTTACAAATTTTATATCTACAATTTTGCAATCTTACGTCACATAGAGTGATTTAATAACGAGATAACTTATAATTTATAAAATATACTTAGTACTTTTATGCAATGGAATTTGTTAATATTTAATTTAATTGACTTGTAAAATTTCACTAATAATATTAGTGAATTCAATTATACAAGAGAAGTGTATCCTAGTGTATTTGACAACTGATCATATTCTAATGACATTTTCAAAATACAAATCACAAGTTAGCATGCAACGAAATTGAGACTTTACATTACAAAATTGATATTTGAATTAAATAATAATTGTTTGTTTTCAATAAGTTTCGATAATTTTCACATTAAAAGAAAATATCTATAAAATATATATACAATAATATACACATATACATACATACGTACATTTTTGAATCAACTTTATTTCTTACGTTCTTATCGTTTTTTTTAAATTCAATCTTTTGTTACATTTATGATTCGTAACTATCACTTTTTTTTTTTAAATGAATAGTTAGTAAAGGGTTAAATTCTATATGCGAACATAAAAAAGTACATGACGATTTCTGCACGTGGAATCACTTGCTCGAAGCATTCGTTATTTCCGGGCAAAAAACAGACGAATCCTCGCGCTGATTTTAAACAAGTTTCATCCGAATAGGCTACAATAAGAAATTCCCACGAAGCGGTTGCGTCCATCCTCTTTCGAGGTCGGCGACCTCTTTGGATGCATTTCAAGAGCACCGTACCAATGAAACTTCGAGTTCTAGACTAATTCCTACTGGTCCCTTAGGTTAGGTGCACACGCGTAAATTTAACCTTCCGCGTTAGTGTGCTTTCAACAAATTTCTATTTTTCGCTCTGGCCAACTTTACCAACGAAACAGTTTCAACATCTGTGAGTGAAACTGTCTCGTCGACAGACGGAGAAGTCGAGAAAAAAAAAAGATTACTATATCTTGCTTCCTACATTTCTCATCTCCTATTTGTCAGTAGAATTTCAAACTTAAGTTAAGGAGTAATTCAAACAATAGTATATCGAATCCATAATTCGTACAAATTGCTGTCCTTTACATTTGCGTGTGTGAAGTATACATGTGCTCTCGTAGCATTTATTAAGAGTATCGATTATTCCGTATCTTTCATTTGTATTAATATACTCTAGAAAGAAATTAATATACACGAAAATGTGGTTACCTGCACGCCTACCAGATTTTAACAAGCGTTGAAATTTCAAGCTGATGTCTACAATGGTGTCCAAAGGAAACAGCTTGCGTTGCGGGATGACACACCTGTATAAGTATATAACTCGAATTCCCGCAAACAGACTTATGCAAACCACCTAAACACGTACGTACCACTAGGAAATTGAGCTTCCATTCTCTGGCAAAACCACGGACACGCGGCATCAATTTCACCGCTCGAGTCAGTTGAATAGGGCAGATGAAGGTAGAGGCTCTGGGTTTAAGGAACATAGCTGGCAAAGAATCGCGTGCCACCGCGCCATTAAGATTAAGCCCAGTCTCAACAATAAATATTGGGCGGTTCTCTGACCTGCATTTCGCGTGCGACTCCGAACAATTCAGAAACGCCGAGCCCTTTCCATGAGTCGAGTCAAACGTTCGCGATTTATCGCAATCAGGTTACCACGCAAATATTATCCACGGATGAAAATACAGAAAAATCACACAACTTTCTCTCAACTTTACGGTAGTTAATTTATAGTCTGTAATCTATGACAATGGTTAACGATACACTTGAAAACATCTCGATTGCATGTTTGATTAAAATTTGTTTTCTTTTCGTAAAAAATGGAAGTTTGCAATATTTTGGTATTCTTCGTTTCTTTTTAGCTACATAATCGTAGCTAGACATAATCATTCCTTCGATTGATAAATTAACCTCTTTCCGCAAGTTAAATTCCAACAAAAAGTTTTTACATACTCGTTGAATTGTATATTTAGAAAATGGCAACTTCATGTTGCGATGATTAAGTAGAATAAAACGCGAAAAATGTATCCAGTACCTTATTTCACTGCATGAAAATCGATGACGAAGAATTAGTTTCGTTAGAAGAGAGTGAACATAGAAGACTGCTTGACAAAAAAGTTTGCCCGTGTATTATTCCATGTTTGTTTGGAAAACTTTCATTTTTACCGCATTTGGATTATTACTTAAAAAAGTAGCCATACACGATCGAGCTCTCTAAACTTTGAACCACATCAAGCCTTGAAACTAATATCTTGGTTTCTTCGAAAAATAAAAGACGAGGGAAAAGGCTTATTCTACCCGGGCTTTGTGAGAAGTGAATAAAGACTATACCGGTTATTTTATGCGACTTTCCGGTGACTTTGAAGGGGGCAAGATCTCGTTGATCTCGTCTAAGCGGAAAGCAGTCTCTCTCTCGGCCTTTTGATTTCGTACGAGTCTTTTCATTCATGATCGCGCGAGCCGGCTACAGGCGACGACACCGGACCCCTCGACAAAACCGTCTGAGCTTATTCAACGAGCGACGTCAAATAGTTTAACCCGAGGAGATGTGAATGGAGATGAGAATCAGCGTCTCTATGCTTCAATGAACACTGGACAATGATATCTTCTTAAATCCTCTTTTTGTTTCTCGTTTTCAAAGAAAATTATAAAGGGAGGAGAGCGTTACTAGATCGTGTGAGAATCGCACGATGCACGTTGCGGTATGTCATTGATTTATTCAGGAATAACAAACGTTTGATATAGTTTCCAATAATCTGAAAGATTTTTTAATACTACAATTTTCAGATTGATCTAATAATATTTTATTGTAGTCTTCAAAAGTGTACGACTCTCTTGCACAAAATTGCAAAAACAGCTATAAACAGTTATAACGAACTAGATCGATCCAGTTAATATTTTATTCTGGTCTTAAAAAATGTATGACTCTCCTGCACGAAATCAGAAAATGGATACAGTTGTAGAAAAACTGTTTTCCTTGCTGTTTCACATTCATAAGAAGAATCGATTATTATTTTTTTTTAACCTATTCTCAGATTGTTATAATGGTATCGCGGAAGTTATAGAAATCCAGGAAATACAAAGAGACCGGAAGGGTCAGACGAAATTCGCAGAAACATTAACTGCAACCTCAACACAGTTAGCTAACAAACCAAAATATCTTCCTGGCTTTTCTTATATATATATATATACATTCACGAGTAGAATCTATCATTAATCGAGCCCAACAAATGCACTGTAAACGAGTGCACTGACCGACGTTAGTTCAACAAACATGCAGAAAATCACGTATTCTGGGAATGTAGTTGTTTCTATTTCCGTAGAATATGGTCAACTTACGTATATACATGGCGATCTGTCTGAAAGATAAACGTTTCGCAGCGATTATTGACTGGATCGGTTTCAACTCAGCTAAGCTTACATTCAACTACTAGTTTAATATTTAATTTAACCATTAAGCAAAAAGAGCAAATAAAAATTTTATAAGCGAAACATTCTTCGAATGTTTGAATTTAAATGTCGCGAGACACTCAAATGTTCCAGAATCCTCAAGCTTCAAGAAAACTTTGGAACTTTCAAATGTTGAAATTTGGTTTCAATTTTAAAGACTTTGTCGTTTGCTATAAGTCAAGCGTTGATGTTATTGCTGTTATTACATATTCTGCAAGCAAACTTAAAAGATAATTCCTAAAAAAATCTTATTTAATAATATTCGGTATTTCCTTGACGCGAAATTTTTATTTCACTTCAATCTTTTTTTTCAATCTTTATTTTATTTCAGTCACGGAGAAAATGCATACAAATTCTTACGAAACGATTTGTTGAAGGCTACGAACAACGCCCAATCGAAGCCTAGTGGAAGTTAGAAGAAATGGGAAGCGATAATTAACGATATAATTGAAATTTTCGATACATTCGACACTTCTCGAGGAGGATTAAATCTATTTATGACTCTGGATTTCACTCGAACTTATATTATTCACAGTAAGTTAAAACGCTTCGTCGAAAGTTCACGTTGTATTATCTCTTCGTGCGATTGTTTCGCAATGCGATCTAACCTCATTTGCGCGGCTGCACTTCCGGCCAGAAACCACACACTTCGATCGTGCAATATCCTGGGATCGGAAGCGTCCGCCTCGAAAAAAATCGTTAGATACAGGAAAAGAAAGAAAAACGAGGAAGAGAAACAAAAGCGAGAGGAAGTCAAAATCAATATCCTCGAAGAAAACCATAAAGATATAAATCTCCTACTTTCCTCTAAAAAAAAAAAAAAAAAAAAAATACTAAACGAACAATAATGCAACTTATCGTCCAGAAATATCGGATTCTTCACGCTTCCGACTGAAAGGAAAAAAAAAAGAAACAAAGTTGCCTGTGCATGATGGAAATCGTCGTCTCTGAGCGACGATCTTTGAGCGGTCGAACGCGCGTAAAAATAGCATCGCAGATCGGCATTTCCACGGTAAGAATTGTAAAACGGTTATGCTGTTGAATCAGATGATAAATCACGCGCGTCGACCGTGTATGATGGATCATAAGCATGCACGTTCTCGACTTCCGATATTCTTCGTTTACAACTGTTGCGATCATGTCGTTCGAAACGAATTCGGGGAAAGTTCATCGTCGAATATCTCAAGGGAATTTATAAGAAGTTTCACGCGTTTATACTATCGAGCATTATTACAATAAGGATTAATAAATCGTTTTTAAATTTACCAATTTATCGTATGAAATTTACTAATTTATTGTACGAGGCAATTTTGAATAAATTATCCCCAAAATTCCGCGATATTGTACGAGAAATGATACACAGTATAGAATTCAAGAAATATGTAAAATATGTAAAATTTATGTATATTTCTCACTTTTTCGAGAGCGTGAAATTTATCATTTTTTCTTTTTTATTGCGATAAACGTTGAAACCAGAAAATACACTGTGTAACAAAAAAAAAAAAAAAATAACTTTATTCGTATTAATGTCAGCGCGAGTAATTAATGTTAAAGTCTTTCATGTAAGTATTTATCGATTGAAGGGAAAATCGACAATAAGCGAAGAATGCTTTCTCCAATTACTGTGTATACATATCTTTAGCAATCACACGAATTCTCCAAAATGCCTTTGCGTCGACTAAACAAAGAGAAAAGAGGGTAGAGCAAACTACATCTGGAATTTTCTTCGTTTCTAAATGAGCCAGGAAGAAGGTGATGCCGAAACTGAAGGGTGGCCACGACAACCGTTACGATCGAGCCGCACCTGTTCCTCCTGTCCCTAAGTAACCGGCGACCGTGCCATCGTGCACTTTTATAAGTGTTTCACCATTATTTTTTTCATCACTCGTCGACATCGGGGTCGATCCGTCAATTTTTCACTTTTTGAAAACTCCATGCAAGCTAGTGATGACATTGCCGAGTTTAAGTTCCTCGAGATTCTACGGTTTCCTGTACCGCTCGAAGTCGAAATTTATTGTTATACAAAGGCTACAAAAGTGCGAAGATCACGATAACTCACATTTCTTGTGTTTTATAGAGAAAACAGTTTTTTTAATTCAACAGAAAATAAAAATCTAACAATTCGTCAAAATTATCTTCTCGTTTGGTAACTGATATCTATTTAATTGATTTTGTAACTGATATCTATTTAAACTACTAATGTAACTAATATTAATTAATGTGCTGGGTTTGTCGTTTTCTTTCGAAAGATTGATATCTTTGAATTTACTGAATTATTTCCTATAGAATGGAAACCAAAACTTTCTCTCCATTTTTTTTTTTTTTTTAATAAAACATCAAAATATAAGGAAAAATTAATTTTCATTAAATGTGTAAATAAGTAAAAAAAAATTACGGATTTACTTTAGTAGGAAATGATTTTTGACCCACTCTGTATATATTAAAATAATACATATATAAGTATTTCTTTTAAGCCACCAAATAACGTGAAAGTCAAAGAACTAAAACGATACTGCATAGTATCACTGAATCTTCGCTGATTAACCTAAATGCGTGATAGCGAATCTTTTGCGAAATGCAACGAGCTGTACCAAGCACAGCACTTTGAATAAAATATATTCGCTTGACAAAGTTTACCAAAGTTTGTTTTTACAAAACTGACTAATTTTCATTTAAGTAATAAAACAACATGGCACAACGTGTGCAGATCATCTCTAATAATAAAATTAATTTGGTTAGCTCACAAAGATTTCGTCGTATGAATATACTCCTCGTATGGATCATCTTCAACGCAAATATACCACCACAATCGGCAGCAGAGATATTTCGCTTGAGTAAATAAATCAAGATTGCAGACTGCGTTATAAATAAGATCTGACTTCACGAGATGTTGGTTCCTTACAAAAGAAGTTTTTTTTTTTTATACGTCGAAGATGATTCACGGCACACTCTACTTGGAGGTCATCTATTCCTCCTTGACAGCTTGCAAAATAGCTAACAAATTTGTACACTGCATATATCTAAAGACAATCGATCAACGTGCATATGTATTTGTCCAAACAAATTTTGTTTTCTTGTAGTTAAAAAGTCGTTGGAGTGTAGTTAATTTCCTTTTTTTTTTGTAGTACGTATTATCAAGTTTCAAGGAAGTATAAAAATCCATCAGTTCTGGTAGAAAATTTCAATTTGCTTTAAATCTTTACATTTCCTTGAAAAGTATGAAGGAAACGTGAAGAATTTGATTTTTCATCAACAAATTTGCCAAATTCGTACAAATCTAATTCGTTCTACTGGAAATCATTTATTTCCTCAATTTGTCAATATATCGAACGTTAAAGTAATTGAGAAATAAAAATTATAAATATCAAGAGACGCGCGAATTCCAGCTCCTTTATTTATAAAAAGCAAAAAAAAAATTAATGCTTGGAATATTAAAATGCAAATACCGGCCAGCCAAAATTTCTATTCTGCGAGCGTGGCGCTCGGTGCCAGTTCGAAAAAAATTCGAAACTCGCCAGGATTCGAAGGCAAGAGATAGCAACACAAGCCATAAGAGGATACTCTTTTCTTTCTCTGATGCACGCGTATGCTCGGCAGCTCTGATGCACGAACTGCCCGAGAACAGAAACCAGACACGCGTGTAACGTTAAACCGGGCCGACGATGAAAAACGAGCAAGACCTTCGCGCGACCGATGGGGCTTTTTCAATGACAGATCGAATCACTCAGTTTCACGGATCATTCGAAGCTACAGCCGCGCCATCTTAAGTTCAGAGAAACTGAACTGGTTTTTAATTTAGGTTTATATATTTAGTAGACGTGACTGTCGCTTTGGTAACACTTGAAAATCGAAATAAAATGCCTAGATTTATCATCTCACGTGTTAGTTTCTTTAATATTAACTAGTTACTTGTGTTCGACGTGCATACACGTCAATCCAAAACCTTTACCTTCGGTGACGTTGTGTAAAATAAAAAATTACTATTTACTTTACTGAACTCCAAATTTCAATAAGAAGTAATAAAAATGTCATTCGATAGTATGTTTCCTTTGCATTACCAATAAAATTGCTATGTATTTTATACGAAAAAGTTTAAAACCGTAAGGAATCACGATGAAATGCCACATTGTGTAGTATCTTGCTTTGAAAAATCATTGAAATCAATTGAATCTCTTAAAATTATTTTTTTTTCTTTAATTTTTCTTGTTTATGAATTTCATTATTTTTTTGACAATTCTTAAGTCTTTAATTAATATTAATTTGATACGAAGTTAAGAGAACTGACGGGTTTTCAATTTAGATTATTTAGCGGACACGACAACTGTCGCTTACGGTAATATTTGGAAGATTGTCTAAATTTATCATCCCGCACGTTCAATTTCTTTGATAATAATATTAATTAATATCAATTTGATACGATAAATAACGCTTCTCACTTTAGAGATAGATTTAATAAATAAGATTTCATGAGAAAATCGTTGCAAATGTTCCATTCAACTTCTGCAAGAAAGCACAACATAGTGGATGTTCAGGAACCGGTCATCTGGTTTTCGTCGTTCGCTGCCTGGGGAAAGAGAAAGCGATAAGAGTTGAGGGTGTCATAAATTAGTCCCTCTTTCACATTGCGTGCGAGATAGAAGACAACGGTTTGGCGACTGCAACGGACAAAGAGGACACGCAATCGTCATCGTAAGCATTCTTTGCTTTCCTATATTTCCGTGCGATGCTTTTGATTCTATCTTTAACCTATTTATGAACTGTACTGGAATATTTTAATTGAATGCTATAATTCACATACAGCGTGGGTCAAAAATCACTACCCACTAAAATAAATCTGTAATTTTTTTGTTATATATTTTAAAAGATTGTTACATATTTGTTGGTTGTTACATGTTTTGCAGATTAAAGTGCATGAAAAACAATCATGTTTAAAATTAATGAAATCAGTTTTTCCTTGTATTTTAATGTTTATTAAAAAAAAAATAGGTGGGGAGGAACTTTTGGCCCACGCTGTACTATTATACTTAAAATAGTTATATATATAAAAATATATAAAAATTACACATTGTTTTAGCTTTTTACAGTTGTACTTTAGTTTCTTGTATCTTTTTATCTTCTTTATACTGTATTCAAATATTAATTGATACAGGTAAGGTACAACTAGAATGAAATGTATTTTACTGTTTGGATACACTCGTCAGAACACGTTTGTAAGAACAATTTAAAGCTGTACTTTCTATTTAATCTTACAAACTCTTTTTTTCACTTTTCACGCGTTTAACCGTCACTGAACAATAATTACTATCAACAAGTTGAGTGCCAAAAATAGTTTCAAGTGAACCATTGCAAATGGAAACGGTACACAGTGTAAAGTTTGAGAAACATAAAAATTATACATTTTTTTTTTTGAGGGCTTGAAATTTATTTACCAGAAAAGAACAAAAAAAAAAACTTTACTCGCATCACAAATATACAAAAATAACAAGAAAGTTAACCCTTTGCACTCGTATTTATATTTGAGAAGGTTACCAATCAACTTGGGGACTATTTTTCATATTCGATCAAAATGAAAACATTTTTCTGGTGATATATTACAAGTTGTGCGTGTATATTAGTATATAATAACGTGGATCTAATATATAATATCCAAAATATATATATATATATATATATATATATATAATTATAAAGAAATTTATGTTGTCTTTTATTTTTTATTTTTCTCTGAAGATTTTTTTTACAAATAAATGATCTCGGGAACAAAACCAATTAGCCAGAACAAAAGAGGAAAATCTTTTATTATCTTTTATTTTATATATACACACACATTTAGGCAGAAGCTAAAAGAAAACATTGTAACAAGAGTCCCTAGAATGTAATATTAATGTAAATATATGTATAATAATAAAGTGTAGGATGGCGACTATATGGCGACATACGAGTGCAAAGGGTTAAAGCATAAAGCAGAAGCTTCATTCGGCATGCAAACGAGGCTCTACCACTCAACGAGTATTAAAGAATCATTAAACAATAATTCAATTATTAGACATTCTGTTTTCACAATGAATTAGCAATTGAAACGTTGAAATTTCAAGGAGAAAGCTGCGCTTTCTTCAGAAATCCAGAGATTGTATCATCCAGAGGCGACGAAAGAAGAATTTTCTGAGGCTGCAAACCGTTCCCCCGTTCAAAAAGCGACTCTATTCGAAAAGTCTTCTGTTCAATGTGTTCACACCGGTAACGCCAGAGATCTCTTATCACGGACCATTTAAGTAATGAGCCGGCACTTAGCAGCGTCGCTTGTCTTTCATTCCTCTCGTGTCGTCGTCGTCGTCGTTGGTCGTGGTGTCGTTGTTGGACCTGTGTCTTCGATCTTTTTTTTTTTCTTTTTTTTTTTCATCTACTCGTCTCAGACTTGGTGAGAAAGAAGGGCGAGAAATACCGAGCTTCGAGTGACAATGAACAAGCGAAGAGAGGAGGAGCACTACCGGAGATCCACCATTAAGGTTTGCGCTTCTTTCGGAGCACGTCTGCACACCCCAGGGCTCGCTAACAATGCCACTTCGCAGACTTTGCAGTTTCCTTCATGCGGACGATCTTTGGCTGAAGCTAGAGCACCTTCATGCGTGCATCAGAGACGCTGACCCAGAGCCTTCTTGATTTTTAGCCTCTCGTTGTTTAGCCAGCTCGTTCTTTCATTTAATTTCAGGATAGAGAGGGATCGTTGATATTTACAGTTACTTTAAAACAAACGATTTAACGTTTCCAACCGATGCGACGGAACATTTAGGTAATTGTTTAAATTACAGGCGGGTGTTACCAATTTCGATGATTTATTTCTTTTATTTTATTTTCTTAGTTTCCAAGACATTTGCAAGCAAAAGATAAAATTCAGACAGAGTTTCTTACATTGGAGGGGAATTTTTCACGAATGTGAATATAATCCAAGAGAAATATTATAGAACGAAACAACAGTACGTTCAATGATTAGAAATAAATACAAATAATCTTGAAAGTGTTGAAAAAAGTTTTTTTTTTCAAATTAAGAGCACATTGAAGCAACTTTTCGCGTGTCCATCAACATTTTGACTACTCTCTTTAGCTCTCTCTAGGAGAAATTCAAACACGTTCCAATCCAGCAGAATCTTGGATTGTCTAGAAACCCCGGAAGCAAACCAAAGAAAATAACAAAAGGGAAGAAGAAAAAGGAAAATAGAGGAAGAAAGGCGTACGGTGGCGCTGCAATTTTAATCGTCCTCCGGTTATCTTTTCCGGGCACACCATGATGGTGTGTACACCGGTAGAACGTGGTAGACAACTGTGAAAGGTGAGATAAAATATCTGTGAAGGTGTCGCTTGAAAAATAACTATGTCACTGTTTGTATGACAGACTGCTAGTTATCAATATTGGTCATATGAATGTCCCTAAATTTAATAATTATAAAATTAATTGTTATATAAAAAAATTATTTACATATAGATCAATTTCGATTATCAGAGACTGATAATCGATTAATTATTCCTTTGAAAATTTCATTATGATTAATTGTCTCGTCTTTAGATGTTATTCATTCATAAACTATCCAATCGCTAGGAATTAAAGTTGATGCAATTTCTGGTCGAATCAACCAACTAAAATTTATTCTCAATTCGACCTGGATTACAGGCCAGATCCATTGTTTAAAAAAGAAGGAGAAAAAGAAATGATGCTTGTTTCCATGTTGGCAAATACAATTTATCGAAGCAACAATTTAATAAATACAAATTATTCTCTCTTCTTTGCCCTTGGTTAACCAATATCTCGGCGAATTGGCAAGAATTTACATTCAGAGCATAACCGATGACCTTGGAAATTTGGAAATATTGGAATTTTTTTTGAAAATTCAACGAACAATATTCATATTATATAAATCATATATATTATATATATTATATTATATATATTATATTATATATTATGTTGTTTATCATCGCATATCTTTGTTCGATTTATAATTATGCGCTTCCATTTGGCAATGAAATTTCAATTCAATTAAAACGAACGAATATTTTAAGATCTAAATTACAAATCCTTCGCAAATAAAATGTTCACATCGAAGTATATATAATTTTCTGGAATTCTCTCCGAAAACGTAGACTTGCAAAGCCCGCGTCCATAGTGACAATGGTAATTTTCATATATATATATAGGTATACGTGCCAGCCAAAATAAATAATTATAAAGTATGATTCAAGTTAATAAATTCAGCAGAAAATAGTCTGCTCGTTCCCAAATCTCATTCTATGCTAATTTGATTATCTGAGATCGCGGCGCACGAGTTTCAAAAGATCGACGGTTAATTTCGCTCGTGTCCAACCTTCATTATTCTCTTCTTCTTTGTTATTTGTTCTCGAAACGGATGTGTTACGCCACGTTTTTGTAATTGCATGCATTACAATGTTAAAACTGTCCCACATCGAACAGTCTTCAACAAATCTCGCGTTTCAGTAACAATCGAGTAACAACATGATCGCACTTTTTAATTTATCAACTTTTAAAATTAACACACGCACAGTTCAAACTTTCTACATTTCTATTTCCGAAATTCGCAACGATGATCAAAGAAATCAAGAGAAAATTAAAAAGAAAAAATATTTTATAAATCTCTGATCATTCACCATTATTACGTCTCGATAATTTTACTCGAAAGGGAAGAAAATTTCCGTCACATCCAAGAAAATAAAGGAGAAGATAAAAAAAAAAGATCTCGCATGATGGATTTTCTCGCCATCGGAAGCCAATTAACAATCTAGCTCATTTTCATATTTCTCTACCATTTTTGTATTTTTATTCTAAACTTTGGGCGAAATTTTATATTTCATATTTTTGTTTCAAGCTTTTAAATGATCTATACTCATATAATATCTTTTTATTTTTTTATTTTTTTTTTTTTTTTTTTTAGTACGACAAATAAACCTTGAGATATATCCTGTGTAATGAAAGAATAAGATTCAGGCAAAAACTTGCTCATAAAAATAAGCATCTCGCAAGGGAACATTGTAATTCCGTTCGCAAAGAAGATGTAGTTAGACTTCAATAGATATTTCACCGATTACAAACAACGTGTGGATATGTTAACACATATCCGTCCGGCATTATTTGCACCGCCATTGACCAAATGCCGGCATTTTTTGACATTATTTGTAGAAACGATATGCTCTATATAAAAACAACCTAACTTTTAAAAAGTCATATATTTTTTAGTGAAATTTTGGGAAATGAAATAAAATGAATTTGTATTTATATATACACCTTTATTTTTGATTCTTTTCTTTCTGAAGTTAAATAAAAATTAAATCCACAAAAAAGTTGAAACGAATTACTGAAAACATACTCATTATTTTATTAGACAAACTAAATTATTTTCGAAAATTTAATTTTATCAATAATTAATAGTAATTAACACCCAAGTGCTTAAACTTTGAATAAACTTCTTCTATACGCAGTACCGACTAACACGTTCTTAAATTAATTTTTTTTTTTGCGTTTGCACCCTTATACGACGCAACTAAAGCTGAAATCAGTTTTTTTCGTAGAATTATCTTTATTCTTGTAAAAATTACGTTTTGATTTATTCGGATTTAATAAAACAACAATCAATTATTTACTGCAATATACAAATGACGAATTTTCGTCATTTGGCTGCTGGTGATTGTCTGTGAAATGACGAATTTTCATCATGCAGACGGACATCGTTAAGAAACGATGATCTTTCTATCTACCGTAGAAATAGAAACGCATGACATTTTCCCACGCGAATCAATTGGGCCACGCGATAAACGGCCCACCAAATTTTCTCTCCGGGGGAGAAAAAAATTCAAGAGCGGAAGAAAAAGAACGGAATTAAACAACCCTTTGAGAGAAAACTCAAAACGGCGTGTCCGTCCAGAGTAATCACAGTGATTTGGCCGACGATTTCGGCCAATCTGCATAACTTAACGCGCGTTTCCATTCGCCGGTAATTAGAGTCGGCGATGCTTACTTTGTCTCGACCGACAACGTGGAAAAAAAAGAAAGGGTCCGATCGACCACCGATAAGGGAACCTCAGAGCAGAAATCTCAGATCACATCTCAAGGAATATGTATCGTTTTGAAACGAGTCTTATCTTCGCTTTCGAGTTGCGTGTCACATTTGCGGGGGACAAGTATATCTATATTCCCTTTGTAGCTTGATCTATACCATGTATTCGATCATCTTTCCACGAACCTGCGTGCTAAATTTGCTGGGAAAATTATTTCAATTGAATTAACTGGCCAAGACAAAGAAAACGAGAATGCTGAATTACACATTAAATTAATGTTGTACCTTTGTCTACGAGACACTGGAGAAACAGATTTTCATTTTAATATGATTTTATGTTTATGACTTTTTGTTATATAATGTATAACGAATATATTTGTTATGTAATATATAATGTATAATGTATAAAAAGGTATATTGTTCTATGTTGCTAGTTTTCTTATATAATATTTTAAAACGTACGAAAATATTTATAAAAATGAGCATTTAACCCATTCTCCTTTTATAATTGCGAATATCTATGTTGTAAAAATTGTATTGCAAAATATTTATATTGCATAAATTATATTATGTATTTCTGTTTAGAACTATATACAGAATGTTTCTACAGGTTGATTAAATATACATACATAATATGTTGATATAAAAAATATTTATATCAATCCATGTGTGAAAATAATGTACATATTTATGATACAATTACTCTGTCACAAATATTATACGATACACAATATATACGATACAAGAATAAGGTACATATTGTTATACATACACATATAATTATAAGAAAGGAATAGTTATCCATTAAAAGTTGCATCATACCAAAGGCAGAATTCATAGAATGACAGGTTTTGAAATATGTATTGACCTCGAAAAAAAATTGTATTGTCTATCATTAGTGATTGTACAATGCCTCTCAATTTCATAGTTAATTAAGTATGATTTTTTTTATTGTCAAAGATATGAGTGTCACGAGTGTCTGTCAATATTAATTACTATCTCTTTTCTTTACAATAATTTATTAATTTATAACATTAAAAAATGATAAATTATATGTTACGAACTTCTTTTCTACAATTTTGATTCAAGTAGAATAATCAACGCTAATAATGTAAAATTTTCTACATAAAGTTTGCTATTGTTTCTTGAAAGAATTTATTAATATTAAAATAATTTAACTTATTTATTAATATTAAAATGTCTTGTGACTTCAAAATTTTACTATATCAGATCAAAATTTACTATATTAGATCGAAATTTTACAAAATCAGACGGCATAATAGATATTCATGTAACCGTTTCGCACAATCTCGAAAAAAAGTAAATAAGGAAAAACTACTCGTTTCGAAGAGATAAATATTACAAATACGTAACAAATTTTTCAAGCAACGAAAAATCAAGTAAAATCTGAAACTTCACTCGAACACAGAGAATCACAATGAACATCTTAACATGTTTCGTCTATTACATATATATGAGATTACCATCGAATCCATTAATTTCGATGAGATTCCCGATTATTATCGCAGTTATTATACAATTTCTCGCGAAATACCTGGTATACGATGTCCCGAGCGCACGTAATGCTCGAAGAATGAACGAAAGCGTAATTTTCAGTTTCGAAATATTCCTGTCACGAAAACGTACACACTACACGTTGTAACACACCGCATTGTATTACGATTGCACATGCGTGTCTTGCCGGTAAAAACGGGACACGCGGTCGGTGAACGCTCGCACATTCGCGTCGTCTCGTACAGGACGTGAATTTTTGCGTTTCGTCCTCTAGGCCGCGTGAGAAGAAACACTAGACAGGTCTCTGATATATCGCACGGGATACGAGAGACCACGTTTGTTCTCCAGACGCACACAGATAGGACACGCATGGACGAATGGGAACTCATATTCCGCAGCGCGAGGATAATCTTGATCGAGGATATGTTGCTAGATTATAGGTCCATATAAATGTATCTAGCTACAAGCCTAATTGACTTACTTCGAGCTCCTTTCAAAATAACGATGACATAAATAAGCGATAATAAAAAAAATTTTTATTTCGTTGCACTAGGCATCGATATTATTGTTTCACAGAGGCTTTATCATCTTTTTATACATCATTGCAAGGTGCCTCTCGATCCCTAACAGAAAACACTAACTTCACTATAAAAGGGATTTCTGCATTAATCGAAGTATTCACAACTGAAAGGTTAAAATTGAAAGAAACTCGATTAAGAAGAATTTAAATAAGAATTTAATCCGCAATTAATGGTTATCATCAATTGTTCGACTAAACTAACGACTAATGTAGGAATTTCATTAAAGATTATTGGAAAAATTTAATCGTTGATTAATTTTTTGTCCAACTCCGAGAGGTCCACGTCAGTGTAGCTCACTTTCGATTAACATAAATTTGTTGTGTCCATTTCCAATCGGAAAGAAACTTACATCGATCCTGTTTTTCTGATCGGATGTTAGAAATACTCGAGCAAAATACTCGAACAGGCTGTCAAAAATATTTGAACTCTAGAAAAAGCTCTACTCACCAGTGTCCTTGATACGACGTCTTGACGAGTTTCACAGTGAAGAGGAACTGTATAGCGCAAACGAGGAGACAGCAGAGATTCAGGGAGAGGGCGAGGGCGCATAGCGCTAATGTCACCTCGTAGACGATCGTATACTCCTCCGGGCTTATCAAGCTACTCGGTGTCACCGTTAACGGCGAGATCTTCAGTAAGAAGATCAACGAGAGTAGCGCGAGCAACAACGACACTAGACACAACAAACCCAAACTGGTCAACGTCTCTTTCGCGCCAGCTTCGTGGTCCTTGTGATTCCTCGACAGCGACGACGACCAGGAAGCGTTCAGGGGGAACGCTGTGGAGCCAGGGCCGGTCAATTGTCCCCCAGTAGTTGTACCCTGTAGAACAGGTGCAGGCGAAGGAGTCGCCTGGCTTGGTAACCTGGACAGTCTCGAGATATCAAAGCCTCCATTTGCTTTAGGTCTGCTGTCCTGGTGCAACGGCGCCTGGGATACCACCGTGTGTCCCAACGTCGTCGACAAATTATTATTATTATTATTATTATTATTATTGTTGTTGTTGTTGTTGTTGTTGTTGTTGTTGTTGTTATTGTTATTCCCACCAACAACAGGACTGACACTGTTCACTGAATGTTTCGACGTGGACAACGTGGACAAATTCAGGGCATGCGAGTGATTCAATCGCTGAGAAAGATTGTTCACGCTCAACTGAGAATGATTCAACGGGTGTCTGTGAGTGGAGGATGGCGTGGTGGCAGCCTGGTGCACGTTGGCCCTCTGATGGGCTATCGAATCGTAAACGTCGAGTCCACGTCCTTGGCTACCTCCAGTCGTACCGCGAACGTTGCTGCTTTGGTTGTAATGATGGTGCTGCTGCTGCTGATGCTGCTGTTGATCCTGCTGATGACCGATGGAATGATGGTGGTGATGATGGCCGCCGTGCAACGAGCCCGAGTTCGCTTGGTAGTCATTGTGCTGGTGCCTGGAGCCCGCTGACGACGGTTGCCCCGTCAGGATATGCTTCAGCATTACTCGACGCTGGAATGCCTGAGGAAGACTGCGCCTCTTCCTGCTCCTCTACATGGCGCCACGCGTCAAACTCGCTTTCTTTCCTCTGCCAAGTGAGATTCTTACGTTAAGATTTGTCGTCTCGTTTCCTCCCTTTTTTGTTTTTAAATTAGCTTCGATATCTTAGGATTGCCGATCTTCTCTTCTTTTGTTCTTCTACACGGCGAGATTTGTTCCTTTCCGAACACGCAGGATTAAGTTCCTGGGCTTAGGGAGTTGCTGCACGCCAGCTCCACCATGGCGACGGCATTCATCAGGTAGCCTACATAGCCACCTTTTAGCTTACGTTGTGGAACTTTTCTAGTTGAGATTCTTCGCGGTGAAGCACGAGAATAAGGACCATCGTTTGCAGAGGCATGATTATACTATTCTTCTTTTTCCGACGAGCAACTGTTCTACTCGAGTTTCCTTCTTTTTTTTTTTTTTTTTTTTTTTACTAAATCGTAAGTAAGAAAGATTATTACACTTTTATATATGTATATAGGCACTTCGTCTCAAGAACCAGTCTATCTTTATGGTCCTTTTATTAAATTCTCAATCGAGCACTCAATAAGATATTAATAAATATTCCTTCATAAAATTTCTCTCGTGCATATTTGTTTGATATTATAGCGAGCTCTACTGTCTACTTTCAACTTGCAAAAAACTGAAAGCTGACGTTCCTCGAAAGAAAGCACGAGGCTGGAAGTGTGAATAATTATACCAAGTGTCCAGCTGGTTCTTTTGACCATGAATCCGATTTAGAAACTAGTTTCCACCTTCCAGAGAGTTCGTTCACGTCTTCCGAGCGCAAAGAATATCCAAGGAAGTACTATTGGGAAGCGATTAAATCCAGCTAAGTTTATAGCTATTCCCTTCTCTTTTATTTCTTAATTTTTCTTTTCCTCTGTCTAAGAAATGAATGACTGTTCTAATTGTTTGTTTGTTTGTTTGTCTTTCGGATGAACGCCTTCTTTGTGATACTTTTCAATTCGACTCGATTTCGAATACTTTAGCGTCTGATCTTCTGGTTGCCGTAATTACGAAAGAGGAATAAGAGCGCAGGAAGCGTGGTCGGCGTGAGCATGATTAGATCCGGTCCGCCCAATGACCTTGCCAGCGAGAATAGCGGTTCGTTAAGGTGGTTGCAACATTGGTTTGCTTCTGTGCCGATCTCCAGCGAACTCGTCAGCCGACATGGCTTCCGAGAGGCACCTCCTGGAACAGGTTGAAGGGAAATAATTAATGGACTCTCTGTTCGGATCGTCTGTAAAAAGAAATAGACAGGTACGGTTAGAAAAATATAATCCGAACCTCTTTTTCAATATAATCTGAAGAGGATTCCTTCTTCTAGGTTGCAACAAGAATTTTTTACCTGAGTACAGTGGATCGAAGAATTTCTTGAAAGAAAAAAAGATCTACTAAATCTTGAGTGTATTTCCTGAGCAAATAGTTGACTTACTATTGAAATTTATTCTTTCTTTTTAATCTGAAAGGATGATTGATTCAATTTTAGTTCTCACTTAATGGCAATTCGTTCGATTCATTATTACTGCTATTCTCCAGAAAATTTCTCTCTTAATTATACAAAGTGTTTCAACTAAATCTAATCTACACCTGTACAGGTATGTATTATATAAAAACATTTGATCATTTTAAACAAGCAATCAATTTCTTATCTCTTAACGATTATTATTAGACATCTGCAATGAAATATATAAACGTGTAAACAAAAATATATATTTATATATGTAAATAAATCAGATTTAACGAATGAGCAATCAGCAGATTTGTAAATCAAAATCAGTGTTGTAACTCAAAATTAAACGAATTAAATAGATGTTGAAGTTCCCAGTCGAATGTAGTTGCGCAAATACTCCGTAAATACTCCGGCTAGTTCCGAAATTGCCGAATGATCAAAAACTTTCAACTTAAGAATGAACTGCCGGCATCGAAACACAACTTGTACGTCAACAGGCCCCATTCACAAAAAAACACAGGAGTCGATAAACAGGCAGAAAGAAGAAAACAAGGAAAGTTCTCAAAGAGCGAGACGTTACTGGAATTATATCATTGTAAGAATACAAAAGAGTCATTGAGCTCATGGACTACTTCCTCGAGGAGCGAGAAGTCGAGGAGCGGTATATATTTTCCGGTCGTTAACTTCCACGCGATGGTATATTAAAGAGCACAAATACAACGCTGCAATTTTTCAACTGTTCATTATCAAATTACCCAGGCGGGGAGAGCATTCTAACGACAAAATTGTAACAACTCGTACCTGCGTCTCTCTCCCTTAAATTGCGATAAACACTGTGTTGTCCACGCTTTTTTCCTCTTTTTTTCACTTCCTTATTACAGAAACCAGAAAAAAGAGTGTCTTGCAACGCAGTTCCTAACTGTATTCTTCCTCCATGGCATTGTCTCTCGTGTTTCCTTCGGAGCGCGAAGAGATTCGTTTACGTTCGTTGTTCGTTCAAATAACGAAACATTGCCTCTAAATAGAGATTTATCAGATACTTTCAGTTACCATCAGAATTAACATGAAACATTGAAAATTCGTTAATAAAAACTGTAAGTTCTTTTTTTTTTCAATGAAAGAGTATCGAACCTCATACCATATATGTGCGAGAAATTCTAAATCGGAAAACGAGCGTTTTTACGAATTCTACTCGAAACATATAAACAAGAAATCAAATATTTTTAAAATCTGTAAAACTTGTTGGAAAATTAAAACGTTGAAACGCAAAATTATCTTACGTAGTTAATGTCCGTTATCGGAAAAAAAGCAAAAATTGTTGTCAGAATGGCAAAAAGTTCCACTCCAATTAAATCTCTCTTAAGTGTCTGAGATGTTAATTTATCTGAAATATTTTTACGACAACTGCAAAGAAATCTTTCTCAATCTTTTTACAATTTAAAGAAAAAGAATATATATATCGCGCGCGCGCGCGCGTGACTTTGCTTGGAAAAATAAATTTATTTTTCTGCGTCTCACTCATTTGAAAAATAAATGCGACAAGTCCTGAAAAAGACGATTAGGTTTTCAACACCTAACTTAATTCCAGCGAGTCGTAAATCTGCCCGCATCTCCAACACCTGAACGCGCGGTCCATCTTTTACAAATGTCTTGTTCTCCAATTTATTAAAATTACATCTCTCCCGTTGCATCGACCTTCTTTAAAGGTTCCCGTGGCAGGTTGAACCCGCATCACGTATCTTCCTTCTTTGTTCCATCCCCTCGTTCCTTTTCTTTTTCCCATCGGGAGCGAGGAGGTGAGCGGGAACGGGCTTAAAACGCGCGAATCACGCGAGCGCCTCACGATTTGCGAAACATCACGTGAAAATCACCCGATCCGATCTCCGTGCGCCGTGGGGGTAACGATTAAATCGACAGGATATACTTTATTGGCTATTCCGTTATTACAGGCCGTAACTGGCGGGAAAATAGTCATTACGGATCGATGAACTCCATTGTAACAACGCGTCTTCTTCAGATTGCATCGAAAATGCTTCTGTATTTCGCGTCCGCCTATTATAACCTATCATCGTCTGTTTAGTAGGATAAGTCGAAGGATACGATTTCTCCGTGTGTGTTTCTGTATTTTTTTTTTTTTTCGAGTGAAAAAGACACAACGGGAAATGATAAAATTCAGTCGTGTGACTAAACTTGATTTGCTTCGAAAGTTAAAATACAGGGTGGGCCAAACGTTTCTTCCCACCTACTTTCTTTTTTTTTTTTTTTTTTTTTTAATAAAATGTCAGAATATAAAAAACCAATTTTAATTTAAATTTAAGTTCAAACATGATTCTTTTCATCATCTTTTAAAAAGTTATTCCCTTCGAATGTTGACCGTCAGACCGTTCGCGAATTTGTGTCCCCCTTTTTTTTTTAGTAGGAAGTGACTTTGGCCCACCTTATCCTATATAATAGAACAGTTCAAATTTTAACGAATCTAAAGTATACATATGTTTCAGTTTGCAATAATCGTGGCAATTAAACAACAAATGATAGAATCTCGTTTTTTGATGATTTTTTTTATTTACGTCTACGCTTGACGTTGCCATTTAATTTAATCAAGATCGAGGAATAGAGAAGACATATCTTCAATAAATGATTGGACATATCTTCGATAATTGTAAAAGATTTATATAATTTACGTCAGAAGTTTCAGTCAGATAATATTCCTTCCAGATGATCGAGTATACAAGATTCACAGAAACAGTAAAAAAGATATAAGATGCTAAAGTAGTACTTGATATGCCTTTTTTTACTTTGACATATGGGTCACTGCGGGGAGTAGATAATATTGATTCAGAAATAAGTAACTTTTCTGAGAATTACACGTATTTGCAAGAGCTACGTTTGTTTAATCAATACTGTTTTCAATCGGAAAAACTGATTCTAAAGAATTGCGATCGTTGTTTCTCTTAACATTTAACAACACGTAATCATTTAGATAATAAGTAGATCACATTTATATATAGAAAGTTGAATTTCAATCGAAAATAATATATCAATAAAAACACATCAATTGGGTGGGTATTTTGTCAAAAAAGAATACAATACAAACTGAACTAAATTAAAATAAATAAATAATAATAAAAAAGGACGACAACGATAATAATACATCTTCTTGTGGTTATTTTCTATTACTAATTCGAACAATCGTTCAATTGTTCCCAGTTACATTCAAATTATTCAGTTCCAAAAGGCAAGCAGTCCTAAAGTCCAAGGGCTACAATACTTCTTTTTCAATACCGTTACTACTCGGCTCGGTTGAAGGCTCGCAACGCTTGAGCTGAGACGCGTCTCGGTCGTACGAGTCCGGAAGATCCAGGTTATTCTCTCGTCTAATATCGATCAATGGAAACGCTGCGCACGAACACACGCGAATCACTATGAAATATTAATGTTCTCCGGAGCTGTCGCGCAATAGCGTAACAGTCAGTTCTCGTTACTCGTTTTCGAGCCGATGGACTTCTCTTCCTATCCGAAGCTATTTTGCTTGCTACATACACGACGATTCGATGCTAATTTTTCGAGAATTGTTACAAAACTGTATATAGTAAGTATATACCAAGAATGTTTCAATATTAATAATATTAGAGAATTTAATAAAATTAATTTACCATTGACTGCTAAGTCAATTACCGATTATCAATTATAGACTCATATCTTGTAATAAACGAAACTTTAGCAAATCGAATCTTCTATCGTAGAACAAAGATAAAATAATTTAGAAAAGTAGCGACAGATAATAGACTCTTTACAGAATTACAAAGATCGAAAAATCGTATCGTCAACTTTAACAGGAGGACTTTAAACATGCTTTAAAATTAATAAAAAAAGTCCATAGTAAAGAAATAAATATGGATTATGTTCCCCTGTACTTGTGTCGTTTTAAAGATGTACTATATTTCCAAATATAGCTTCTCAAAAGAGTTCATGCTCGAATTGAATTGAAATCAGAAAATAACTATCTTGAGAGAAGTGGCTCATAAACACTGAGCTTCTCCAAGCGTGTAATTTCTTTTTCACTCTTAGGTGACGCAAACTGATAACGTAACACTTGCGTACGCTTAGGTGAAAAACGATGAAAGTCGCGCAACGTACAAAAGAAATAATGTGTTTTAACTGCCGGTTATATTATGTCGTTACCAAGAAAGTGAGAACGTTAAAGGCTAGATAAAAACAGCCATTCTACCATTCATTCACCACTCGTGTGCTTAGATCGCGAAGCTTAGTTCAATGTTCAGTTTTTGCAAAACATCTCCTTGAATACGAGGATATATACATCTAAATATGTGGAGAATTTTAATAAATTAAACAGACGCAGTGCACAAATGTAAGTTAAGTTAATCGCCGAATTCGCCAAGTCGCTTTTGACCTATACAATCTTTTTCTACTAACGTTAACACCTTTATAGAATATTACTATTTTTTTACTGCCGAAAATTATTGTTTTATTCAAAGAAGGTGACCGATTTGGCAACATTCTCGGCGTTTTTTTTTTCGAGAGCATTAATCACGTCAAGAGAGAATCAATGTAAGAGCGCGACTGCGATCATATTAAACAAAACGCATTAACTTTTCACAATTGAACACTCGGCAAACTTCTTTCTTCTCTTTCATCGAAATTCTTCGCTTTAACTTGTTTAACGTAGCAACAACGTTTGTCCGCGTTGTGGCGTCTTCTCTCGCGCCCTGCCACGTTTTCGAATTTTCACGGATCGAAGTAACCTGACTCGATCCCGCGAGTCCCCTCGTTGCTCCTTCTCTTCACCGCGATGTTCCAGATCACGTGGCACGATCCTGAACCACAAGATTCAGCTGGGAGAAATGCACGCGGGGAGAGGAATAGAGAAAGAGAGAGAGAGAGAGAGAGAGAGAGAGAGAGAGACGGTGTAAAGGCTCTTGTCAATAGCCAGACTTGACTCATAGAAACGGGTTCCGCTCGCATTCCGGACATCCAGCCTCCGCTGGTCACACTGCCTTCGTTCAACCTTAGGAGACATTCTTCTCTTCCCTCCTCGTATGAACGCGTGTAAATGTATAGAATGCGCGCCACCGCGACGAGGATCGCACAATTCCAATCTTTTATTCGATACCAAGGGAACACCTGTGTGTGGTGTGCCTGTTTCATGGGAGCAGAGGAGGATACCAGCTCAGATTTACGAACATGAACGCGATCAATCGTGATCGGTTGCGGTAATTGGATCGATTTCAACCGATTTCTAATTCGACATTCGAGCATTTCTCTCGAATTATTGTTATTCTCTTCTTCGTTGATCTAGGATCAAAAATATCACGTGACATGCGGCACGGCTCGTGATGAATTTAAATTTCTCATATGTTTTACGAGAAATATTCGACTCAAAATCCCTCGATAATTCGACGATGTCCCTCGCTGAAATTCCTGAATGTTTAATCATCACTAATTACTAAAATTTCTCACGTTCACCATCCGGTTGTAGCGATATTCGAAGTACAACTTGAAACTTCAAACTTTGGTTACTCGAAGCCGAGAGGGCGAGGCGAGTCGAACGAAGCTTTATCCGTCGAATCGAAACTATAATGCGACGAAAACAGAAACTTATTCTTTGAAAAATGTTGTGAATCATCCCAATAAATTTCGATGAATATATCGAACGTCAATAGAGCAAATGAGAAAGTTCGTATGATTTTCGAAGAACAACAGATTCGTTTGATTTATCGATTATTTAGTTCGTACACACTAACAGCAACATATATTAAATCAACATATAAAGTGAGGTATTTCGCAAAAGAAACAACATTTCCTCCGAGGTTCACTGTAAATATAATGAAGAGAGCAGCCAGCTGACGAAACAAATCGAGCAAGGAAAAGATAAGGATCGAAGATTACATTCTTTCGATTCGCTACTTGAAACGGTACAAGTCATGAATGTATGTACACTGCGTGTATTTACATGTACAGCCGATAGTGTGCACCGCGTTCGCGCACCTAGGATTAAATACACTACCGGAACTTACACAGAGTATATGCACTCTTCCTATTCTATTTCTGATTATCTTGAATTTGCTTGAATTTTGAGTTCCAAAGGGACACTTTTGGTATATTTATTTCCAAGACTAAGATAATTTCTGATTATCTTGAATTTGCTTGAATTTTGAATTCCAAAGGAACACTTTTGGTACATTTATTTCTAAGACTAAGAGATCTCTCATTCTCTTTCAGAATGTCTGAAATTCAAACAAATTCAAAATAATCAGAAATAGAATAGGAAGAGTGCATGTTCGAAGTTCTAGTGTATGTAATGTAAGTAATAATGCGTACTATTATGATATGTATGTACATACATTGCTGGCAAACTTATCATCACAGTAGATTATAGATTACGTGTATGTAAGTATATAGATAGTTATGCGTATCATATTATTTGTAATGTGTATTATCATTGTAATGTATTCTTTTCAAAAATTTACAATCATCTCCTACACAAATATACCTGTAATGTACGTGTAACAGCCTCATAATTTTACCAATCTCTACAACATTTGACGATTTGAAAAATTCAAATAAATTTGCAATTGCCTGTCCCTACTTTTGCATTTCACAACATTATAAAATATCTTTCTATCTCTTATCTAATCTCAATTTTAATCTAACAAGATTTCGTATTCTTTACGACTAAAAATGAATGCATTCTTGTTACAGGTATGTACGTATATACTTTACTGGGGCTTTCAAAAGATTAATTCATGGAAGATTTATATTATTATAAGCCCACTGAATATTGAAATATTTACATATATGTACATATATGTAAGAGATCGTTCAATGTATCGAAGATGCATTCCGGAGAGTTAAAAACTATCGTGTTTCACGACGTGGTCACGAGCAACGGCTCTGTAACAGCTCTGTCGTTGTTTGCCATTTTAACGTGAAAATGATGTATGGTTCTTGTTTATGGCTGATGCATGTGCAAGCGATTCTAAAGTGTGTCCGGTGAAACCTGGCACGCGTCACCCGTTGATAGCAACTGCTACATGCCAGCATAACTGTAACTTCCATTACGTTCTGTTCACGTGATTCTGCACACATAATTTTATTGAATAATTTATTAGTTAGGAACTTTTGAATAGGCTACTTTTTCATTTCATTTAAGCTAAGGAATAATATATAGCTATGGAATTATATATATATATATATATATATATATAAGGTTATAATACACACCACACACACCACACACACCCCACACACACACACACACACACACACACACACACACACACAGAGTGATTCACATAACTTGTACATCTTTTAACTTAACTTTTAACTTTTAAATTATGCGTCTAATGAAAACATTGTTTAATACAAAAGTTGTATAGTTTTAAGGGATGAAAGGCGTGTTGCGTTTGAGGCGTTTCGAAAGATCATCTGTTTTTTGGCGATTTCCAAGATCATCTGTTTTTTTTTTTTAATTGAACAATATATATTTTTTTCATCATAAGTCAAAAGAATACTAAATTCCAAGTAAAAAAAAAAAGTATTCAGGTAACTTAAGGAGATATTTTACAATAGGATCCGATTCAGTCATAAATCATAAAAAACTAAATAGCAACGGGCTATCTGCCTTCGAACAATCTCGAAATCGCATCGTTGCTAAGATATTATATATATATATATATATATATATATATATATATATATATAAAATTATATTAAAAACAAATCAACTTTCGAACTGACTCAATTTTTACAAATTATTTGCAACAAGAATGAAACAACTTGCCTGCCCCCTTATTTCAAAATAGGAAATTTATAGATAAGGTAATTAAGTTTTAGAAGTTAGGAATTCATGTGACGTCAGTATATTATAGTATAATGTAATATAAGTATTATAAATAATATAACATAACATCTAGTATTATAGTATATAACTATATACTATAACATAAGTAAATAAACGAAACATTACAATTTAATAAATAATAATAACCTCTTTCAATAATTAGCCAAACAACGTGCACGCCAATTATCGAATACTCTATTTATGTTACACAATTCTACCTTTAATGTTCATAACGTCCTATCGGTACAAGGAAGAATTACGATCTTTGGTAAAAGTTTGCTCGATGTTTACGATTGTTCTATCGGAGCAAGGAAGAATTACAATCGTTGGTAAAAGGTTTGCTGAAAAGTTCATCAACAGGCAAACAATGGCGGCGGCATTCAAGCCGGCGTGCGTTCAGATTACGTGATTTACACGCGGTCCTTAGGCCGTCACTATCCACCGGCTGGAATTAAATTACTTTCTACGGGGCGTTTGCCTTTTGTGAAATCGACGCGATCCCTTAATCAACGGCCAATCTTATTATCAACGATACAAGCCGGACGTCCGTTTCATTAAGCCTTCGCGTAAGAACTCGACGCGAGCATACAATGCGAGCCTATTTCAGATCGTCCGGGCAATAATTAAGCGTAATTAATGTCTCGGGTAATTGGACAGGGAGAGGTTCCCAAAATCAGGATAAAACGGCTCCCATCTGGCCTCAAACGAGAAACGAAGGTTCACTTCTTTCGAAAACGAGTTAATAAAGTTAATCGGCCGGTTAGTTAACTGTGATGATGATGATGATGATGATAATGATGATGATGATGATGATGATGATGATGGGAAAACGATGCAAATCAATAGCATAGGATCTAGTATAAGTATAAACATGTAATGTCACTTTGTTGATAATTTATAAAAGGAAGCAAGATATTCGATTGTTAATTGAATTAATATTTATCGAATATAATAATTGAATATCGTATTTTTAGCAAGGTATGAAATATCAATTGAATTATTTATTGGAAGGTGAAGAGAATACTCCGAAATTTGTGAATTTTTGCTTCAACTTTTTTAATATAATAAAATTTACGCGTTTACCGCGAGCGTATCTGTAATTATACGAAAGGGAGAAATCTAACTGGATTATAAAGTTCTCGTAACATCGCGTATGACGTTCATAATTGGAAATAATTCTTGGAACCATTGATTTTCACTTGATGATAATTGAAGCGTGGCTGAACGTCAGTTTTGTACAATATCGACTTCATGTTTCAACGTACTTTTCTCAAGTTTTGCATCCATACTACGACGAATGGCAAAAGAAACGAGAACCTCAAACTACGAACATCGCTACGTTTTCTTTTTGCGCATGCCATCGACACTATATATCGTACATTTCACCACGCTGCGCTTCAAACACAAGCAAATCGTTTCATTATCCGTCCATCGATACCCACGCAAATCGCGTCATAGTGTGAAAAGTATAACATACAGACTGCAGACAGAGTGACGAAGAAGAAGGTGTGGTGGGGAAACCACAGTGCAAGGCAGTAAATTTGTAAAATTGGATGAAACTGGTTCTGATAGGACTTCACCCGTCATCGAAGAAACCCCGCATAGCACGGTAAGCTTGCTAATAATTTTAGCAACAGTCCGTCTGTGTATCGAGAAAAGCTGCTCTCCGGTAATTCGAGCCGCCTTTTGTTGATTTCTTCAATACTATATAAGTTCGAAGAAATTTGTTCCTAATACGACGGTAGCATTTTTAATTCTTTTATTGTTACAATTCTCAGTATTATTTCGCCACTTAAAATTCCCTAACAGATCTGTTAATTGAAAAAAAAAGAATAAAAGAAAAATGAAACGATTTATCAATTCAATCTCAAATCTTTCCTTATTTATGCCCTATTTTTTTTTTTATTGTATTTATATCTCACTTCTATTAAAGATAAATCACCTATATTGCGTTTGTATTTGCAAAAATCAACTCAGATTGATTTATTTTTACAAAGGTTTGATTTTGTAATTATATTAAGGATAATGATAACGTACGAAAAACAATGGAATTTTGTGTAAAATAGATGTAATAAGATTGTAACATGGGATGCATGACGCTTTAAATTGCGCTTAATGAACTACAATCAATACAGTTGCATTTTTTTCTCGTGTCAATAAAATCGTTTACATATCTCTGATATATGTACACATTTCACAAAAAAATTGAACAAATTACATAACGGGAAAAAATTAACCCAAGGTTGATGTATAACATCATTACGTGGCCGACACTGTTTATCACACGTTGTTTATTTCACAACAATACATAAATTATACCATTTTATCACTCGTAATATTGCAATATAATTTATAAAATTAAAATGAATTTCACTTTAAGGCAAACATTAATTTATAATGTGTATTTCACGTGTAGATGAAATGAAATACAAATCATAAATTAAAGATTGAACGATATTTTAAATATTTCCCGGAAATGACTTCACCTTTACAACAAGGAGCACGCGGAAAATATCGAATGAAAGCAAGTCATTGCAAAACAGCTAAATAATGAAATTTCTTTTATTTTTCAATGTCTCAAACTTATAGCTTATACTGTTCGAATCGTTCCGCCTGAGGGAAGTACATGTTTCAAAGACGATAATAACACGTTTCGTTTCAAGGTCGCTGCGGTATTCTATGGTATCCCGAAGTGCCGAGAAATGAAAAAAATCTCTGCAACGCAGGAAATTTAAACTTCGAAATCTCCCAGGCTCGATCCGCAGTGCACGCTCCACGCTCTGTACTTAATATAATGCACTAATTAACTTTTCAATTTCCGCTTCGCTCCGTACTGTGATATTTTTGTTTCATAATTATGTGTTTTTCCTTTCGATTTGATTAAAAATTTTTTTCCTTTTTTTTTACATTCTGATTCAGATCAAATTAAAAGAATTTTTTCACATAATTTTAAAACATAAAAATATCAATACGTTCTTGAAACATTTCGTCGATAAACCGTTCCACTCTGGATTTTGATGGGATTCTTTTTCAATGTACAAACAAGGAAAAAAATAGAAATAAAAATAAAGGTCGGTCAAATCGCAATGATTTAAAAAAAAAAAAATAATAAAAATAAAATAAAATAAAATAAAATAAAATAAAATAAAATAAAATAGAATGTAATTTACCGACAAGCTACTTCTCTCCATAGATTGTATTAGGATCTTTTGTCGGCGCTTTATTGTAATACATATTATGAAACAAGGAAGCAATTACTATAAACTATAAACAAAAGACAAAAGAAAGACGAACAAAAGACAACTTCCAAGGAATAAAGAACGGAGACACGACTATAATTCGTTAGGCAATGTTAAGTATGAAGTGTAGATTTCCTTTGAAACTCATTGTCAGAGAAAAACTGCGCTAAAAATGTTTCGAGAACTCGGCATTCCCAGGCAATATTTTCTATATATCCTTTATCTCGGATGTTTTGAAAAATGCAAGTCACACATATCACGACATATCGATTTCTTACAAGAGAATTCATAATTATATAGAAATTTATGGAAGTTCCGTAAGTTATATATAAATATAATAAATAAACATAAATAAACATAAAAAAATGAGCACAAAATAGAGCATGTATATTGTATTTGTGCGAATCTCTTGCGTATTTATATGAATCATATATACATATATATTAATGTATATTTTAATATATTTTAAAGGAACCAATATTATCCTAACTCATGGGCACGTGCACACGATATGCACATCTTTCTCTCGATAATGATTCAATCTATTAGCAATGTCGATATGGTTTGAATTTTGAGATTATACTGTATATATGTACTCTCAAACGAATCAATATTCTCTGTCTATAGATTTGAATAATAACAAATTGAATTATCAATGTGATTTCACATTCACGATCGAATTGATGCAGTAAAGAAACATGAACATTCGTGAAAGATAAGCATTAAATGACCGATAAATGATAGCCACGGAAGAACTAGTCGTCTCGTTGTACTCAAAACAAAACCTCTCACTAACCAAAATCTCCCTAGATTTATCCTAGTAACTTTCTTCTCAGATTTAATTCAGAAAAACAACGATATTTTGCGAAAATCATTCATTGTAATCGATTTTTTGCGATTTTATCGCGTTACAACGGCTTTTAAACGCGAGACGAAGATCGCCAATGTTAATTAAAACAAGTGAACGTCCGTCTTTCTTCTGGTTTTCTTCTTCTTTTTTGCACGTTCGTTTCTGTCGCTGCTAAGGCAGAGCATCCGCAAAAGAAGGAAAAACGCATTTTCCCCGGGACAGCCGGCTGGTTTCTATTCCCTTATAACGGGCAACGAACAAGGTAATAGGAACTGGAGGAATCCAGCAACGACGCTAGATGAACTGCAAGGTCAATGATTTTCCGAGCAGACCGATGAACCTGCCGCCTCGCACATGCATTGCCGTGTACCGCGGCATAAAGCTACATCCTCACCGACAGAGGCAGACAACAAAGAAAAACTTTTCGACGATGTCCTACGTTTCCTCGAAAAAAAAAAAAAAAATATATATATATATATATATATATTTGAACAAAAATTACTTCGTCTATTTTCACTCGATAAAATGAGGCGATAAAGATAAGAATAATTTAAAGTAGCGGTGCAAAGACATGCAACGTCGGTAAATGATCTTTTCCATTCGCGATTGCTTTGCAACGCGTTTGCGTTCTGAATAACCAACTATTATAGGAATAGAATGCAATTTTGAAATCAATGCAAGATTCGAATGTTTCTCTGATTACGTTGCTCGACACAGCGACCAAAGAGATTCTTTATCGGTTGAAATGAGGACGCGGATTAAGTCTTCTTGGCGGAGAAACCCAAGAAAGAGAAAGATAAAAGACGAGAGGAGGCAAGGTCGTTAAGGCCTAGATAACAGTCGTTGCAAGGTACAATTGGCTCGCTTGAGACGCGATCACGATAGAAGAGAAAGGGAAGAGAAATGATTCCACTATAACTATATTCGATAACTTCGATTTCCAGCACGTGCTCTCTTTCACGTGACGAGTTGCGAATTTTGCTTTCGATTCGAAAAGGATTTGAAACTGGACGAAGATCTGCTTGATGGGAAATATTCCGGATAACGTGTACACCGTTCACCGTTGCCTATAACAGAACATATCAATCGGACGACGACGTTGGTCGAGTGTTTAATTACGAGATTCTAGCAAAGCGACGAGAAGAGAGTAGAATCGTCATGGCTATAGTAAAGTAGTGCGGCGCATGTTTGTTTAACCGAGTAAAAAAAAAGTAACACGAACGGAATATCATAGTTGGCTGGTTTTTCTTCAGCGTGTCTCGGAATATCGTTGCCAAGGCTTTAAGGACTCGTATTTACGCAGAAAATATTGTGTAACAAAATGTTGAACTACCGACTCTGGATTATTTAAGAAATAAGATCAGAAGATGATCAATTCATTCTGTGATGTACATGTTAATAAAAACTTTTGAAGAAAAATGGAAAGTCCAATCAGTTTGTAATTTAATGTATTATAAATTGAGATTAACAGAGACCAGTTTATAATATCGCTAATATGTAAAACAAATTTCAGAATGTCTTAACATTTCAATATTTTTACTATGTGGATTTTCGAGTTAGTACGTTAAAAGATTGTATTTCAATCACTGCTTTTTTTTTTGTTTAATACTAACTAAATATGTAATTTTGAAATACTAACTTAATGCGTAAACCTCTATTTATTTTATTAATCGGCGAACATAAATACTTATCCAATTTTATATCTTGAAACTTATCAGCGTTATTCAGTTCCCTTGCACAATGGCAGCAAACATGGCAAAAAGAAGAAAGGAAATGCATGCGTATAAATTTGACAAATTACCAAACAACCAGTAATTTGCGACTTGTCGGTGATTCAATGTTAAAGTAATTATTATAGAAAAGAGATCTCGACGTCTGTTAATGTATTTTTAAGTGATCAACGACTTCGAGATATAGCCGAGCCACGGTCTGGCAACTATATTTCAATAATCACTTAATCTTCATCTTATCCACGCCAATCAAACCAAACGGACTTTCAACCTCGGCCTTTGTAACTCTTTTCTCTTTGCCGTATCAATCTCGTGTTTACAATTATGTATTTAGAACCGTGATACAATGCTACAAAAGAGAGAAAGGGAGAAAGAGATGAGGAGGAGGAGGAGGAGGAGGAGGAGGAGGAGGAGGAGGAGGAGGAGATGAAAGGGAAGGCAGTGATCAATGTCGCGTTATCGTAGCAAGGTATTCGAAGAAGCAAACATGAGTAAGAGGAAGAAGCAAACGCCTGTGGGAGAGCCGGGAGACATTTGTTATGCGGTTGCGGGATAAGTGGCCCTGCGAACCGGGGTATAATGAGTGTAAACGTTGAGCAAAAACACAGGAAGACGGCGGTTATTGATGCAAGTAACCACATTGTTGAAATGACTATGCGAAATTCAGCAGAGAAATATGCTCGAAGAGACGATCTCGGCGCGCTTTGACGCTGCTGTAAGAGCCAGCAGGTAGCGGCCAACGATTCTCCTCCTCCTCTTCCTCTTTCTACCATCATCCTCTCTTCCCATCTACTCGTTCTACCGCCCTCTAGGCGCATGCTGTGTCCGCGTATGCGAATGTAATTTCGCGACTGCATACACCATTGAAAGAAACATTATGCATGACCGTGTGATTACACTTCGCCCGTTATAACAGTATACCGTCGCCAAGTTCTTAAAGAGCCAGTTAATAGGAGAGCCGAGCCGTGGAATATTTCATTCAAATCAGTAGTAAGAGGATGCTTTTGACTGGTTTTACGCTAAGCCGCCATATTGGCGAGAAGAAGTTGCTGGATAGGACAATAGAGGTTAGACGAGCAATTTACGCGACATTCATCCGCGAGGATCATGTAATGATACTACAAGGAATATTACGTGATGAATATTACGTCGATATCGCTGGCTTATAGCGAGCATTGGAGAGAACAACGATTCGATGAAGTTCAAGTGGGAAGAGATATAATAAAATTTTTAGCCGTACCTATCACTTATTTTTCTCGTTATTTTTAGCGTTAATATATTTCGAGTTGTCAACCTAGCAATAGCAAGATGATCAGATTCCTTTCGGCATACTTCGACATACTTCAAAGAAAAAAAAGATTTAAGATTCTACTAAAAAAAAAAAAAAACTTTCAAACAATTAACACAGTCGTTAAATTAAGAAATTATGTATTCCTCTGTCTTAAAATTCAACGAGTAACATTCCCCAATGAAGAGTTCCAATTTTTATAATAAATCAAGAAAACAAGTATCAGAGTTTTTTCAATCTTCTCCCAACAGTTAAAATGCTTCAAAGGATTTTCACCAATTTCTCTTTAATAGATCAAACGAAAGAAAGAAGATCATCAAAATTTTCAGCGTTCTTTTATAATCACTAATGCCAAGATAAAAAAAAAAAGAAGAAAAAGAAAGAAGAAGAAAGAAAAAATGTCAACGAATCGACAGGAAAATCGAAAAGATGAAGATCAGACGAAAGGAAAGGTGGAGGTTACATTATCGGCGTGATATCTTGGTGCTTATTTTCCTCTTAGTTCGGGTTCACACACGGGTTGGGAAGAACGAGCAAGACAACAAAGAGTGATGTAAGAGAGATGTACCTATAGGGCGTCTCTTCTTCCTTCTCCCCTTCCTTCTTCTCTTCCATCCCTGTTCCTGGCGTTTTCAACCTTCTCCACCACCATTGCAACTCGACCTCTGTCTCCTCCTTTAACTTTCACGTGCAATTTTCGCTTTCTTTCTTTCTTTCTTTCTTTCTTTCACGTCGGTCCATTCGAAGGAAGCACCCATCCAGCTCTCCTGGCTCGGTTGAATTTAACGTGGCAGGTGTCTGCTGAATGGACATTGGGGCCCCAGTTCCCTCTTCGTTTCCTCTCTTTCACCACGGTCTCTTCCGTTTCTTTCCTTCCACCATCTCTTCCCTCTCCTCTTCTGTAGTTCACCATCTTCTCTATCTACGCCAGCGCTCTATGCCAGCGTTCCCCAACGGACTTGGGTTACGGTTACGTCCCGAAGTATCGTTTCTGGAGCGGCGCTAAATGTTCGGTTACTACTTCGATAGATAGAGGAATATTTCGACATTTTGGCAATTGGCTGTCAATCCATTAAATTGTGGCTTCCTTCTTTTGTTGATTCGTCACTGTGCATATTATTGCAATGTATCGATTGAATTTTTATCACTTGGATTCATACTGTACTTGTGAAAAAGAATTTCAAAGAGAATTTCAGAAATCAAACGTTCAACTGATGGATGTTGCATGAGCATAAGTTACACATACAAACGAACCACTCGTATTCGCGAAACACGTTAAATCGCTAAACAGATGCTCGTCACGAACGTTAATATCTGTTTAATTCGCAAAACGAAGAAGCTGCAAATAGATCGACGCGAAAATATTTAAAACGTGTACAATACTTGGGGCCATTTAAACTCTGGAAAAGACTCTTCTTCACCAGCTGTAAATCTGTTCTACTTACTTTCCGTTCTATTTAACCTCTTGTTAATTTCTACTTAACTTCTGTCGATTGTCAAACAAAGAAGATGAAGTAACTCGTTTCACTGAGATTCCTAACCTCTGTGACAATAATATATATGTATATATAATATATATATACAATATTTATATATAAATGTAATAATTTCTTTATTTGAATTCGTACGCTATGTACATATATCGCAATCATAATTGTCGTGTCCTGTTATAGTACTAATAAAACTATTCGAATATCTTCGTAAGACACTCCAATATAAAATTGGAATTAGAAGGACAGAGATTATTCTTCGTTAATGCAGAAGAAAATAACTAGAAGTTTTTAGAAATTATTCTTATACAGCAACAAAAAAATTAAACGAGATGTTATAATGATAAAGTAAACGAGATGTAATAATCGCGATAAAGAGAAATACTTGTTATTAAGAAGCAAACAGAGCTTCATTAAGTTTGCGTGTTTTCGTTCGTATTTCGTTCTTTTTTTTTTTTTTACACGTGATTTATGAGATTAGAAGCCAACGAACAAAAGCACGACACAAACATTAAATTCATTGGCATGCGTCAAACGACCTCTCTTACGACGTTCGCTCTTCTCTCGATGGGATGTTGGGATATGGAAGGCCGCCACGGTAGAAAAAGAAGTAACGCAAAGGCTCGTCAACGAGAGTGACTCTCTCTGTAAATGATCACGAGTACGCTGGACAGTTTCTTGCCTTTGCGAGCGGTCGGCCGCCTTGTGAAACCGGCGTGTCTGCCCGGCTCCACCGGTCGCGCTACTATTCTTCTTAATTTTCGAGCTTGAACGAATGGAATGACTCTCAAATGGCTGCCATGAGATTGATTTGAAATTGGGGATGACTCTCGCGCCTTGATCCATTAAGGTTATAACCCATCATATGTTCTCGCGATGATGGATGAATTTATAGCAGTTTGTTTGAAATTAAAAGAGAAGAAAAGAAAATAGCAAGAGTAATGGAACAGAGGAAATATGAACTAGAATTGTAATCAGCTTGGCTTTTGGCAAACTCGATTCGGTGGAACAAGCTGCAACATAAAAGTCGATCTTGAATTTCACGAGTCAAAACCGGGAAACGAAGACAACATTGAATTACATATATTCAGATACCAGATATAAAATACTCTTTCAGCTGTAAATATCGGTCATGGTCATCAATCGATCAGTCGGATTCGTTACTCCAACCTAAGCTTATCTAATGCAAGTGCACGTATGCTAGAAAAGACACAGACGTTCCGTAAGGGGCGCAAGCACGCGTATGGAAGGTACTACAGTGCGGGAATGGCGGGAAAAAAAGAAAATTACAAAATTGCCGTGAAACGACCGCACAAGTCGACGATGAGCCGAGTATCGCCTTGGTCTGTAACCCGACGTTTTGCTGGCAATTGCGTTTCTTAATGCGATCACTTTTCATTCTGCTTTCGTTTCCCTTGCTCATTCTCTTGTTCCTTTGCTTCGTTCCCTTCGTCTTGCGTTCCTCTTGCTCTATTTGACGCCCTTCGCTATCACGCGGAGGGACGAAGACTATGGACTCACGCGATAAAGTATACTTTTACACGGGCATGAGATTCTTGCTGCATGATGGATAATTTCATTTTACCAAATATCGGACGTAAAATTCACATTTTATAAACAAAATGTCATATTTTACAGAGAGAGAGAGCGTATCAATCGACAAATAGTAATGTTGTACATCAATTTAATACTGATTACAAACCAATTAATGAGCAAGGTCGAGGCGATTGTTCGAATCAAGGCCAGATCTCCGTTTCCTCGACTTTTCAATGTTTTATTGGAAACATGAGAACGAACATGGCCAGAGCGTGTAACTCGTAAATTCGAAACCATTATGCTAGTCTCACGTTGCATATAGGGCGTGTTTCAACAATCGCGGCGGTAATTAGAAAACCAAAAACCGTAAGAAGGAATAATAACACGAATTAATGATGAAAACAATGAAAGAGTAATAGAATAGAATTTAATTTTTTTTTTAAGGTACGAACCCTTTTGTGGAAAACGATCAATTTTATATATTTTGAGAAAAATGGACTATTTTTCTGTAAACTGCAAATTTTTATACGAAATTTATATTTCCACGTGTCGTTTCAATTAAATGTTATAAAAATTACTTTGCTTCAACGTTATTGCAATACTGTATCCTATATTATTATATCATTATATTTTATATTATAGTTTCTTAGTCTCTATTTTATATTATTATAGTTTTACATTATTATAGCATAGAGATATATGCTATATTTCTATGTTACTTTGAGTGTTATGTGCACTCTTGCATCTTCAAATTTCCCACAAACATGCATAAATATTCTTCTCCATGATATACGTAATACGTACGTCTGAATTAAATTACCGAAACTATTATATAAATTATTAATTTCTAACTAGTCTGTGTTTTAAATTTCTTATAATGATCTGAAACAATCTAGACTTTTACACGTCGAAGTTGATGTCCTTGAGAACAAAGGCTAATGCAAAAGGATTATTAATTCCATTTCTTCAACTTCTTTTTCATATAAAATATGTGTAAAGTTGTTTCCTTTGCCGCAATTACCGAGATACACTGTATAAATATCCTTTCTCCACTCTTCCTGAATTACAAGAAGTATCAAGCGCTAATAGCCGCCATTCAACCGCAAAGCTCAAAACGAATAAGAGTACAATCCAGCCCTAATTAACATTTGTTTCTCTCGAAGACTAATTGCAAACTATCGAACGCCATCTACGACTACTGCAACGAGAGACTTGGGTGGAATTTTTGCGTGCATTTACGACCCACTAATAACGACTAATAACCAGCGACTCTAATAGCGCAAAAATAGGATGTTATACATTATATTACCTCGCGATAAAATACGAAATGTTTCTTGCTTTATGTCGTAAAATCAAGGACTTAAAAAGACAAAATAACACAAACGGGAGAAAGTGAAGGATAAATAGTAGCAGCAAGGAGGAGCTTGTAAAAGTTTGAGTAAGAATGTTTGCGCAAACTTTTGGTACTTACACAGATGTAGTGAAAACGAAGTGGCCAAAATTTATTTGTTTCGAAGTATGATTCAATTACAAAATATGTATGGTAAATTCAAAATCACCTTGAGTTTCTTTCAGTAAACAGAGCTCTATATAACTCTTTTTGGATTAGGTGAAGATGATTCGAAATAGTGCCACATTTTTAACAGCAAAGATATTGTGCAAATATAAAACAAATATAGAACAATTGTCATGTTGACTTTATTTAATTGCTTTTGCGAAAAGCATTCCACGTAATAATGTTTGAATTTTATTCGAATTCTGAGAAAAAATAATTAACTACGAAGAATTCTCTTGTAAGGCTGCGTAAAGACAGATATTCCGAGTCTATTTTCTGCTTACGTTCACAAAAAAAGAATTTATATGGTTTTATTTAAAAAATTCCAGTTACCTTGAATTTACTGCAAAGATGAAACATCTTTAAAACTTTCATTACCAGTATACGTAATATACATGAAACAGATTAAATTCATTAACAACTTTAACAAGAATAATCGAGGTGCATGGATATCTTGTTAAAAACCATTATTTATTTTTCAAATAATAATAATTGCCGATATTTGTACCATCTTATGTATCTACGTACGAAGAAAAGACGGCGTGGCAAATTCAAAAATGAAACCAAATACAACACAGCTTGGAACAAGTACATATCTGTCCATTGCAATCTCCAAAATTCGGTAAAAAAAAAAAAAAAGATTATGCTAATGGTACAATGTCCATCGAAAGATCGCGACATCATGTAGCGAACGTAATCGCAATTACGAAGAAACAGCTCGCGATTACCATGCGTGAAGTTAGTTCCACGAGTTTTCGCCGTTTTCACTATTTCCTAACTCAAACTCCGCGTGGCGGCGAGTTGTTCTTCGTAACGACGACGTAAACCCGTCGGGTGTGCTTCTTAATAGCCCGACCTTGAGCCAGAACTAAGGAGTGCCTTTGCTACAGCATAACCTTCGTGTACCTTCATCAGCAGTATTCAACCTACGACTGACAGTGTACTTTTGTTTCCTCCGGTTCTACGTTAATTGAATCGAGAAATTCTCCTTGCCCTTATTCGATATCTTTTCATTGTTTTGTGTGTGTGTGTGTGTGTGTGTATATATATATGTGTATCGATCGTATCTGTTCACGTGTATGTCGTTGAAATGAATTTCCAACGATATGAAATTTCAAAACCTAATATTAACAAGTTTACAAAACGTCGTCTTCACATTTGTATGTTCATAATCTTATTATATATAATATATATATATTTTTTTTTGTTGTTTCTTTCTTATTTATATATATTTTGTTTCTATTTTATTTATATATATTTTTTGTTTCTTTTTCTCGCAGACTAATCTTTGGAGTGTTACCGAAGTAAGAATTGTACAACTACATACTTTGAATCATTGGTTCGAATGCTTGTTCAAATAGCAGACGCGACGAAATAACCCGCGTATTAACAACTGTTCATACTTTTCAATTAAGTGGCAAGATAAGAGTGAAGATATGTGTACGAAGATAATACGACGGACGTACATGTCACAGCGTCTTAAAATCACTTCTTTCACGACAGCTTTACGGATTACACAATCGATCCTCTAAACGAATAATAACACACTTACACTTTTAATCTTTAAAACAAATTAATGTAATTGCTAGACAAGGTCGAATCCGCCTTAATACGTTGAATTTGCCATCGTGCAACATATACACTTGTGTTTTTAATCAATAGAACATTCCAGATTTCGTTTACTGTATTTTTGCAATTTCGTCATACAGCGAGAAGATATATATAGAGAGAAACGTAATCGACGTTACTACGATAATCAAGTTTATCGAAGGCACGGAAAAATTGCGTTCCAATAAAAATGAATGTGAGAACTTGACAACTTCGTCCGAGGACAAATTAAATCTTCGCCACGATTCAACAGCGTGAGATGGAATGCGTTCGAGAGAATAACGGGTATAAATATGTCGTACCGAGGAATGACTTAAGTCTTCTCAAATTATGGAGAATACCGATTTCACTTTACTTACTGACATAGTACAGGTAGCATTATAATACTCCAAGTATTTAAGACGACAAGCATGTTTCATAAGACAATTAGAAAGAGCGTTGTTCCTAATAACAGGATTAGTAAATATACAGTTTCGTATAAAAATGTAACTTTCATGTAAAAACTGTAACTTTACTACAGTAAAGGAAATTCTAATATTCTTATATTAACACGTTGAGCGCCGAGGCAATTTTGAGTGAACCATCCCGATATGGTACCGCGTGTTCCCAGAGTTTGGGAAGCATGTAAAAATTATATATTTTTTTTAACTTTTTGCGAGCTTGAAATTTACTTGACGTCGAAGCCAGAAAATACACTACATAACAAAAAAAAAAAAACACTTTATTTGTATTGAAAATAGTATAAAAATAACGAAAAAGTTAAAGCATAAAGCAAAAATCTCATAATAATAAAGTGTACTAATTTGGCATGCAACGTGTTAAATAACTATTATTATTAGTTTATATTAACTACACTAGTATAATATCCATTTGTTATTAAGAAATTCATGATATGTTATATTTTATATCTAACATTATATTTTTAGACTAAACAGATGTATTTAAAATGTATCAGTGCTAATTGAATTAGCAAGCTGAGACTCGGCTGATTAGAAAGATAGGTATTTGCAATACAACAAAGAAAATGAAGTTAAGCGTAGTATAGTAATAATATAGTATAGTAATTACGTAAGGAACAAGCTAATCTCGTATGTGACCCCATTATTTATGCTATCTGCGAACTATTTGTCCAAACGCACAATAAAATCAGTATAAATGAAATTTTCGTGTCCTTGGACTCTAATGTATTTATTCTATCCTTTTCAGATTAATAATAATCTTTTTCGAACACCGAGAGACGATACATCTTTACTTTTAAGAAAATAAGTAAACGATGTGATTTAATGTTAATTAAGGAAACAATTGTGTCTGATTATTTTGAATCATTTTAAAAGTATAGAATTATTAGTCATCTTAAAAATATTAAATTTTATCTTTAAAAATATTATCTACGGTGTAGATTTCTAGTAACTTTTTTTTAGAATTTTTAAATGTATATTATTAAGTATAGGGTATATTGTTGAAATTAGATAATTATTTAACTATAGACACGTAAAAGTAATATTTTAGGTTAATCACCATTTTATAATTTATATATTTTCACTAAATATATTGGTCTTAGTTCTTCAGGCAAGTTTGTAAAAGTCTAAAAAATTTCAAACTAAAGAAACTAAATCAAAGATATTCCCATTAATGTATAACAAATCTTGGTGAATCATCTACCGATTATTCCGAAGTGAATATCTGAAACCTGTTTCAGTAATGTTCTTTAAATAACTTGTTTAACTAACGAAGCGATGAATTGTTTAGTAGTCGTTAAGCAGTTCTTTCCTTTTTTTTATAATAAAGAAAGAAAGCTTCGTTCAGAAAGTGAATTTACGATTATATAATTTACATCTTTATAATATTCTCGAAAGGTAATACAATCTTCAAGTCGCACTATGTATTTTCTAAGCTTCGGTAGTATTCAGTATTGCGCGTAACGTATTTATCGATCGTATCTCGAAACGTTTCTACTCTTTTCGTTACAATAGCATAATTCAGGCAAAACTTGTTTACGACTGTCAATTGCACACAACTGTTACATAATGTAATAGTGAAGTAACGTATACAAAATAAATTTCAAATATTCGGATTAACATCATTATCCCTCTATAGACAATTGAATCCTTTATACGATGCGACGAACAAAAGTTCGATCGAAAATTTTTCGAAGTAAATTTTTATTAAGAAATGCGTTTAAGAGCTAATTATGTAGTATAATAAGAATTTCAAGAATATCAAGTAATCGAAATTTTTTAAATATTTTTGATGGTTAGAATTAAAAAGCAAAAATTAGACATCACAGTAGCGTGATAGGCCAACGAAAGACTAAGATTAAAATCAAGAACAATAATTATGACTATAACTATCGGTATTTTGATCACATGACTTTTCTAACGATCAATTTCTCACTCTAGCTTCGATTTTCGTATGAAATAAATTTTCATATCAAACTTTGATTTTTATAAAGAATACACATTGTAACTGCAAATGTCGGTTAATAACAAGTTACAGCATTGTTAACTTTGTTACTCTAAAACTACGCAAACATATATTTTTATTAATAAATGTTCACGAGAAATTATATGAAACAATTGTTATGGAATTAGTAAAACCAGTTAAAATTACTACTTGCATTATTTCAATTCACATTGAGATTTGAATTTTAGATATTCCTAATTTTACTCCAAACAATAACTTTTGTAAATTTTATAAAGTCAATTTTTCTATAATTCTACTAATTTTCATTACTTATTTTGAATTATTATTCCGTACAAACATATAATAATATGTAAAATTCCGCACGATCGATCATGTTCCTAACAATCGAGATCAGCAGGTGTAATACTTATGAACGGAAATGCACGAGAACTGTAATTGATAAATTCATACGAACAATATCCCGCATCTCTGTACAATTTCATTTTCAAATTTTCGCGCGAAATCGACTGTTAATTTCGGTAGTTAAAAAAAATAAAAAAAATAAAAAGAAAATAATGCCGAGCGATGAAGAAGGTTCAAAAGAAAGCGCGAAACGGGGAAAAGGAAAAGGGCCCGCGAAGATCCGTCCCTGGGGCCACGGCGAAACCGGGCGGGCTGCTAACTCACCTCGTGCCACATTCCGCTGGCTCTGCCAACGTTTCCGAAGACAAGCATGCACCGTGTTGGGTCTGACCAGCAGCTTCCGCACCGAGAAGAAACCATACACACACCCGTACACCAATCGACAACACTCGGCTTGAATTTTCAAAAATTCAAATACAACACGTGAGAGCTGGCATTCAGCGAGCTGGCATGCCCGCGACGCGATTCGTCCGCGCTGCCCGCGCGCAGACTCCGACGCGGTATCTTCACATACCACAGGCAAACGGTCAATGCAATCGACTACGACCGTTGTGTATCGAATCGAAATCACCTGAAATTGAACGTTGCGAAACCGGCGTTGTAATGACACACACTTCGCGACGAAAAAATCCCCCCTATGGACCGTGCGAGCGACCGACACAAACTGAACTGCCGCCGCGCCAATCGACTGATCGGAGCGCAGTAGGCATACTTCCAGTGCAGTTTACGAGCGAGAGGGGAGGGGACGCGCAGATTCATGCATTTGCTTACACAACGGCTTACTAAAGTATTTGAACGTTTCATAGGCATCTTCTGCAAATAGTCGAAAGTATACTTTGTAAATACATTTTACAAGTATAACATTCTATTAATACTTTGTATTCGATTTGTAAGTTCACACGAAGGAAGTAAGATCGCATTTCCGTGTTTCACGGAAGTATTTGAAAATTCTATTACGCATCCAACTAAACTCGAAACTGTTTCTTTCGAATATTTAAAAAAAATATTAAACGTTATTATGTAAGGTTACGCTACCGACTATATACTGAATAGACCAAACATCTTATTTCGCGTTCCATGCTCTGAAATACCGACACAGTAAAAAGTCACTGGACTTTTGGCGCACTCTACGTTTAAACTATTGACTAACTTGCATAGAGTGGACCACAGTCGAGGTATATGAATAGACATCGCATGACCATGTATTTTCGCGGCCATGGTAATAAGGTCGACATAACCTTACCATTTTCGTGTCACATCCTGCTGTACCGATTTTGCGACCGCAGCACCACTAGTGGGGAAAATTAAAATAAAATTCAAAAAATATGAACAGTGTTGCCAGTCTGTTTCGAGAATTATTTATTGAATGGTACTTTATCAATAAAATAATACAAACAACGAATTTAAAACAGCGACTAATGGAAATTGGGATGAAAAATTTAGTATATATTTGACTTTTAACACCTGTTTAAAAGTATTAGAAAAGATTGATTGAAATATAATATTTTTATGAACAACATATTTAACTATGACGTCTTTTTACTTACAAATGTGTAAATTTACAACTTGAATGAATTATCTTTATCCCGTAAACTCGATTTTATGAAAATTTTAACTTATCAATAAAATATTTCTGCAAATATTGTTTGTAATAAAGAAGCACATTCGGTGTTGTAAATTATTTCTTGCAAAATTCATCCGTTTCGAAATTTCGAAGTCTAATTTATTTTTTTGAACGATATATATACATATTTTCTTTCTTACAGTACGATATTATTTATTAAAACGAACTCAATGCATTTTCGACAGCCGAAATTATTTATTGCTACAAATTATTAATAAAAATAATATGAAGTATGAGTGACTTATTGATACATATGTTAGTATTAAGATTTTATGTTAACATTTTCCATGTTAGCATTAAGAGTTTAAATTAATTACTCCTTCGTATTATTTTGATTGACGCTGAACCACTTTTTCATTAATATCGATGACCTTTAAATATTATTTAGAAATCAACATCCCGAACGAACGAGGTCCAATGTACCAGTTAGAAGAAGATACTATTCAAAATACCTACTCAATACATAAAATCACCGAAATCGGTGAGGAACTAGTCGTACTTTCACCCACTTTGCCTTCGTTATTGCGCATAATAACAAAAAAAAAAAAAACGAAAAAAAGAGGCACAGGCAAGTTTCGGTTTTCCTGACGAAAGCATAGCCACCAAGACTTAAACGTCTCACATGGTTGCCACATTTCTGTTACTGTTCTGTCCGATTTTTGACCACATAACCTTTCTACATAAATTTCTATTTAATATACATCAATGCAGTTATAATTCAAAACTTAACATCAAGAAAATGTAAACTCAGTTTTAGCTGATAAAAAATTAGTAAAATATTACGTTTAACGTTGTAACATATTCATGAAAGTGTAACTTTGCGACAGAAATGAAAAAAATATTAAATTATTGATTAGTATAATAGAAAAACTGTTTTTAGAAATACTAAAAAAAAAAGTCAACTCTTCCGGATTACTGACGACCGGTACATATATTAACCTTGCGCGGTACGAAGAATCATTCCCAATGAAACTTCCGTCGTGTGCGCATCGACCAAATTTTGGGAGCCTGAAAAAAAATTATCAAACCATCCGGATCACTGACGACCGGTACATATATTAACGTTGCGCGGTACGAAGACCCATTCCCAATGAAACTTCCGTCGTGTGCACATCGATGCAGCCTGGCACCGAGAGGCGACGAGGGATTTTGCAGGGGATGTCAGTCATACAATGCATACAATAATTCGCAGTTCTACCAGCGCATCCTGTATCAAATGCACGTTTATTGAACTTGGGGCGAAATTAGGAATCTCCCCTCTCTTCTTTCGTTGGTTGTTACTAATGGTACTGTTATTGCATTAGAGCAGCGATTCCAAGTTTCGTTGTCAGTATGATTGTATGCATTAAATGTATTGTACGGTTGTATGTATGTATAATGTATTATGAGCCCTGAGGCGGGTCTCATGCGTAGTCACCTCCTCGTGGTGAGACTTGGTAACTGATATCGTTTTACAAATATTACAGTTTGTAAAACGTTATCAAGCCAAGAACTACGCAATCTGCAGTACAGCTTAGATCGTTAAAATTTCTTTATTTCACGATCTAAACTGAACTGTAGGAACAATTAGTTGATAAGTAAAATATTAGACCTCCCAGCGGGGTACCGTGGGACGACGAGAGCTCTCGCTGGGACGTCGTGGAATGCGTGCGTCTTAGTCTTAAGTTTCGTGCGTTTAGTTTTAATTAATCTCTGCAAGTTCATTGTGAACACATTTTGTACAAGGACACGTTTATTGAACTTGGAATGAAATTAGGAATGCCTCATCTCCTCTCTTCCTTCGTTCGTTGCACTGGAGTCGAGTTTCCAGGTTTCGCAGTCGGCCGACTTTGGGGGACTGCAGCCTTGTCCGAAAGGGCGAGGTAGATGCTAGCAGTCTAGCGTCCCCGCTAATTCGATTCACGGGTACTTCGGAACCCCAATGTTTCGTTGAGGAGAGCGTTAGACTACGTGCCTTTAAATGCTCGAATCTCGATCGGCTCTTACACATTGCAAAACTTGGAAATTCGTCTCTAGTGCAACGAACAAAGTAGCAATAGCAACAACTAACGAAAGAAGAGAGGAGATGAGGGATTCCTAATTTCGTCCCAAGTTCAACAAACGTGTCCTTGTACAGAATGCGGTGGTAGGGCTGCGAATTATTGTATGTATTGTATGATTGTATGTATGGATGGGATGTATTGTATGGTGTATTGTAAGCCCCGGGGCGGGTCTCGTGCGTAGTCGTGGTGAGACTTGGTAATTGGTATCGTTTTACAAATATTACAGTTTGTAAAACGTTATCAAGCTAAATTGTAAATCGATGAACGATAAACTTTAATGTTTATAAAACGATATCAAGCTAAGACCTACGCAACCTATAGTTCAGTTTAGATCGTGAAAATTTCTTTCCTTATGTTATTTCACAACCTAAACTGTAGGGACAATTAGTTGATAATTAAGCTATTTAGACTCCCCGCGAGTGTACCGAGAGATGACGAAGGACGTTGTAGGATCTCATAGGGATATCGTGGGATACGTACGTTTTAATTTTAAGTTGCATGCGTTTAGTTTTAGTTAATCATAAGAATGTTAATCTCTGGAAATTCAATGTAAGGACATTCCATAGAATGATAGCCTATCGTTATAGTGTGAAATTTTTTCTTTTTTTTAAATGTATAAAATATTTTAAACTGTAAAATACGCTAAAATTCGCTGTCTAGTATATAATTTTCAATTTATATTTTAATGTAGCTAATATGTAGCGGTTTAGTTTAAGTACATGAAAACACTTACATTTTCATAAATGTAAACGTATTAAATTTCTAATAAAATTCTGCATTCTAAAATCCGTAACAAAGTTATAGCTAATAAGACAAACACATATATTTTTCAGCAGTATTTTCAGTAATAAACACAATTGTAAAAAATGCTGAAAAAGGAAGCCTGATAGAGTAATCAGGGTTACTGAAAAAGAATCGCGATACAGTAGCCAGAAGAGTCACTGGCAAAAAACTATACAGCAGCTAGAAGGGCTTAAACTAAAGAACATTTTCTATTGAATATAATAACCAGAAAGATTATTGTCAATTCTATATTCAACATGAATCAAAGCAACAAACTGTATCTTGTTTCGCAACATTAACTCAATATTATTAGTTATAAAATGGGAAACTTTCAAAATCAAATGCGAAGAGTGCTTCATTATATTTAAAACTTCCGAAAATAAGTACGCAATGCTATTAATCTATGCACTCATATTTAGAAATACGCAACACTAATTGCAACGTGTCCGTGCAACCATACTGGAAGTTGCTGATGAATGACCACCTTTGTACAGTTCTTGTATCTACATCAGGTGATGCAAGAGCAGGAACAATCTTCCACGAATCCAGTGGAAGAATTTGAACATATTGTAAACGCGACACTACTTCAAGAAACACTATCATTCATTATCACACTACACATTAAGAGAACTAATTGGAACAATATCGCAACAGTAAGAACGAACTACTAAATTGGAAATCGCGATGAAATAATGTCGTAACACTAATTTTGAAACTAATTCAATAAAAATTATTATCAAGAATACAAAAGTTACTTGTAACATTCTAAAATTAATTAAAAACAATAGAAAGCAAGACAAATTTTACTATGTATAACAGTAAAACAACTAAAAATTCAAATTAAAATTGCAAAAGACAATCGCGGTATCATAATTCGCAATTCTAAACGCGATTATCATTTTTTCGCACTCTAATTTAAACCGTAATCAATTTTTTGCAACACTAATAAACAGGCGTGAAACTATTTCGCAACTCCAATTCAATCCGTAATTGATGTCTCGCAACATTAATTAGAAAACCGCGATTTAGTCAAAACGAAGATGAATGATACTAGAGAAGAAAAAAAAAATACAGCTACAAATACTAAAAGAGCATAGTGACAAGAATGACTTTCCATGCTCTGGAATCATTTAAACGATCCAAAAGATGAGAAGCCATTTGTTGTGACCTTCTTCGTGGCAGTTTGCTGGGCCTCTTCGGTTTCTAGCCTCTTCTTTCTTCGAACGTAATGCCCGCTGAAACTTACGTCTAGCTCGAGTCTTTCTATTCGCAAACGAAAGAATAACTTCTAAATGATCGTGCACATGTACGTGTTCGAGCAATACCTACATAAACGTTCGTTTCGGGACCTGCTCGCGACCTATTCGCGACCGCGATACTAGATTCGAAAAATCGAAGAGTAAAATCAGAAGCAAGTGGCATGCTCCACTTTGTCGATTTTTCAAATTGCATTTCCAGAAACAGGTTGGACACGCGACCAGAGACCTGCCCGGCCCTACCTACTTATAATTAAACACAGGCACACTAGAAAAAAAAGCTACCTATCCTAACTAGCCGTCCTATATTTAAAAAATGGCAAAACAGGCGCACCAACACACTCACACTACAGTTTTTACACACACCAATCGGGCGCAGACCTAAACACCCGAGTTTAACACACAACTTTCACACTCTAATTTACGTACCATTTTCCTGAAATCGACTGACAATGGCTAGCGATCATTGCGTAAAACGTGATTGAAACATATTTATATTTACTGCTAATATTAATAACTGAAAAAAATACGTATAACTTCTATACAAACTATATGTGCAAGTTGACTTGGAATCACTATTATAACTGATAATATAATAATAATAACAGTGTAATTATATTAGGTATTATGATAACAAATTCATAAAGCTATAAATTAGTGCATAAATATTTTAAATATTACAACTTATAATGACTGAGACAATAAAACCGACGCAATTCCACATCCTAACTACACACACATACACATGCGGAAAATACATCGTGCACGATACGCTAACACATTGTCAATCGTTGAGAAATTTTTTATAAAAATACAAACTATGGTCATCGTGCCCAATGTCTTTCACCCACCCAAGTAGCACCTGGGCACGTGAGTGAGATCCTGACAATGAACACGGAAGGGATTAAACCTAAAAATCCTAAACTAAAAAAATGATTAGTTTACATAATTTGTATCTAACGGAATATTGTATTACTTTATTTTAAACTGTAATGACTCTACTCTACTTGCCCAACTTGAAATGACTGAGGAAATTATCTTCAAAGGAAGTGCGGACGAATTCGTTTCGATATGCCAAACTATACATCTTTACTTGCGCGAGATACCGGTGTCTTTCATATCAAACGCGAATACAAAGAAAAGACTGCGACGCGACCGGAAGGGACGGAAAACTCACTATCGCTGACTTTGAGCGTACTTGTACTCGATGGAACCAGAAATTGTTGTAAGAACAAGCTACTACGTATTATTGAAGAATGACGTAAAACGCGCGGACATACTTCGTCACGTATTTGGGAATGGTTGGGAAATATTCGTCCAGGTTAGGCAAGTGTTACACAATAATGGTACAATTGTACGTACAGTTGCGAATCATACATTTATACAGTACATTCAAAATCACTCGATGTCCCTTTATGTCCCTTTATGTTCTTCGATGTCCGTCGATGTCGCACCATGTTGTTAGATGTTCCTCGATGTTCCTCAATGTCCCTCGATGTCCTTCGACATCCCTCGTGGTTCCTTCGACGTCAACTTTTAGGTAAAGTCAGTGTTAAATATAAGATAATAATATGAATGATATGAGATAATAATGTGAATGAAATAACAAATCAAACTTTACTAACATACCAAATTTACACAGCAACCAACGAGATGTTTTTTCAAACTGATTTGCACTCGGATTCTGCCTCAAAAATTCTTGACATGTACTGATAAGTCTAACAACTATGTAGTTAACCTACGTAAAGGGCTGAACAAATAAAGTTCGTAAAGTAATTCAATATCATTGTGGTAAAATACTTAAAAATGTATTAAATGATAATATATTAGTTAAGCCAACCTGATAGTAATCTGTAGGAGGTAGTAAAATGACAATAAATTCTACGCAGCATCGAAATTCGCACGCTGTGTTAAAAGAATCTTGACGCTACGATCTCCGCCATGATGGCATGTCCCACCCAGTTCTCCTCCAGCCGCTTTCCTATTGGCTGACGTAAACGTCAGTAGAGAGCAGGCAGTTACATTCTCTGGCTTATTTGCGGCGCGTAAAATTAAAATATTTCACGCGCTTCATTCAAAACACAGTCAATCAATTTTGACAGTTTCAGCCGAAATAATTACAAGGAATTTAGAGTTTTACTTTTCTACTAAATGTATCTATGTGCAAAAATGATCATATACATAGTTTAAAATGAATGTATTCTACGTACAAAAATCTAAGTATGGAATTACAAGTTATTATTAACTACAAGACTTCATACTCCTTTTGTACTTGTCACTTTTGTACATGTACATTGCGAATCAAACAATTATACAGTACATTCAATGTGCCTCGACGTCCCTTCATACTAACACACACCCAAATCGAAACGACCGAGGACAGTTATTTTCAAAAGCGGTGCGAACGAATTCGTTTCGACATGTAAAACTATACATCTTTGCTTGCGCGAGACACCGATGTCTTTCACTTCAAACGCAAATACAAAGGAAAGATCGCGACGCGACCGGAACGAACGGAAAACTCACTATCGCTCAAAAGTACATACTATCGTGCGCCCAAAAATCTGAAGCTCCGTTGCTGGACACTCCCGAAGAGAAGCCGAAGAGCCAAGCCGGGCAGCTTCAGCTTAAGGCTTAGAGCGTACTCGAACTCGATGGAGCCAGAAATTGTTGTAAGAACACGCTACTACGTATTATTGAACAGTGACGGTGAGTAAAACGCGCGAACATACTTTGTCACGTATTTGGGAATGGTTGGGAAATATTCGTCCAGGTTAGGCAAGTGTTACACAATAACGGTACAATTGTACATACAGTTGCGAATGAAACAATTATATACAGTAAATTAAATATTGATAGAATAATCTCAGGTGACTTCTTCATCAAAGCACATTTTCAAAAATCTGATAGCAAATGTTCAAACTTGTTGCTCTGATTCAAAAATCTGCCTGTCGCGAAATGCCTTCTTGCACATAAAATCTCATACATTTTTCTACGGAAAGAATTCTAATCTATTATAATTCAAATTCTACTGAAGTCCACAATTATAAAAACAATTAATTAAATCATTTAATACTATTATAAAAGGGAAGATAAAATTTAAAATTATTAATTATTATAACAAAATAAATTACCAGTATAAACCAGCATCTTTCATAGCAACGAAGTCGGAGGATATCCGTTTTCTCTACTGTGAAATGCTCAAACAAAAACGTTTTAATAATTTAATTATTTATAAATATTTATAACTTATCTATTCATATGGATATTTTACTTTTGCAAACATCTATGAAAGTATTTTAATTTTGTAAGTAATTACTATAAATATATATATTCTAATTGTTAAGTAATTACTATATATGTATATATCCTAATTGTTAACATCGTGATGTGCAAGAAGCCCTATCCTGATCTAATACATAAAAAACCTGAAGAAGATGTTACTACTCACGGATATAAAAAATACCCGCGGTCACTATGCTCATCAAAGATTCTACGTATACAACCAGTCACTCGTGCCGATTCGAACCTTTCGTCCTACGACATGATTGAATGACCAGAGGAACAAAAATGCATGCGACTCACCGCGAAGGACGATGTTATCTGTACTGGACCAAAGAAAGTCATCGTGAAGATCCTAATCAAATTTCCAAGCAGATATCACTGAGAATCTCATGGTGGAAGTGAACACCGTGAAAAATTTCTTGAAAAGCATAAAGACACAGTGTTATTTGTGAAAATTTAAATTTTAATAATGATTGGGACTTTAATAGTTTGAAATGTTTTTATTTTATAGTTATAATTTTACACTCGATTTCAATGGAAAGACTATATATCTTCAGAAAATAGAATTAATTCAATTACAGTATGCTAAAGTGCTTACATTTTTAGCTTTTGAAGCATCGTAAGATTCTTAGAGGATAAGAGGAATCTATAGAGGATCTGTAGAAAATCTGGAACAAAACATAGAACATTGGAATTTGTATTTAAAAGCAAAGCAGAATCTTAAATTCAGGATAATGAGAGATTTTTACAATACTACGTCTTACTTTATTTGAGAAATTTCATATTACACAGTAAAATTACATTTTACATTTTAACTATTAAATACATATATTCTTAATAAATTATTGTTGAATTTAATATTAGAATTGTTAAGAATTACGCAGTATGAAGTTAAAGACTTAACAAATAAGTAGAAAATGTTATAATAGAAATTTGTGTACAAAAGCATATGATATAATACGCGTGTATGTGTGTGTATATATAATAATGAGTTACTCAGTTACAATATTTGTACTGGTTAGAATTGAAATTAAATTTTAGTATAAAATTATAAATAACTTTTAGCATAGTATGTTCTGTTTGAAAGTTTATATGCTATTATTTCTTTAATTATTGAAAATTATATGCAATAATTATTTGGTTAAATCTTACCTTGAGTTGAAGTTGAAAACGCAAGGTTTATTTTAAAAATATACAACACAAACACAAATGTAATAGCTACTGATTTAAATTTTTACTTGGAAACTTCTGGATGACACTTCTATCTGAATGAGTTTTCTGGATAATACTTCTTTTTTTATGAACGAACTGTGCTTCCTTCCGCTATTATTTCCGTTTAAAAATCGATCATGAGAAATATCGATTATGTTCGATTGTAGGAAGCGTATTGCGTATTTCGCCGTGTAGCGCTGTAATCTTCAACTTAAAATCATAAGAAATTTGATCATGAAAATAATTTTTTCAGATACTTTGGAAAAAGTCACTTTGAAGTTTTACAATTTTTTCAACAGAAGAAAAATATCATTAATTTCTCACTTACTGCATGATGCAAAATTAGCAACAAAACAGATTTAGGATTCGAAAAATAAATGTTTCACTTTAAAATAGGACCAAGTGAATATTCTTTTTACATAGTTTCTTTCGCAAAGTAATGACAATTTAAAACTTGACAATTTTTCGTCGAGATTAATTACTTTCATTCATCAATGAAAAATTTTTTATGTTACAATGTTAAAATTCAGATCCAAATCTTTCTGTCAAAATATTTTATCTGCAGTTATCCTCAGAGATTTTCCTATGAATGGATTAATCAAGAACTGATAAAAGTGAAAGAAGATAACTTACCACTTACTCAGTGTGCAAGAATATTGACTAATTGTAAGTCAATCAACGTCACAATGTCACAACAATTGTACTGGTTAGAACTGAATTCTGGCAGATTTCGATGAGTTCAAGCTAAAAATGCAAATTTTAATTTAAAAGTTCACGACACGAACACAACTCTAGCAGCTATTAATTTAAACTGTTACTTGAGAATTTTTGAATGATAATTCTTTCTGGATGATTTTTCTGGATAATATTAATTTCTTTGTGATATTTACTTCTTTCCGCCATGCTTCACACTTAAAAATCGATCATGAGAAATATCGATTACATTCGAGAATCGTAGGAATGTATTTCACCGTGTAGTGGCGCTGCAATTTTTAACTAATTTAAACTTAATACGCGCGCCTTTCACACGAAACTAACTCTGGTTAAAAATATTTATAAAAATATTTATTTGATACATCCAGTTTTTTATATAAAATAAAATAAAAATACATTTCAATCAATTTTTTCTAATACCTTTAAACAGATGTAAATAATTAAATATATAATAAATTTTTCGTCCCAATTTCCATCAATCCCTGTTCCGAATCGTTACTTTTTTTATATTATTTTATATTTCATATTCTTATTATATTTATATAGACTTTTATTGATAAAGTAACACTATATTTAATCTAATTAATTATTCTCCGAGCAGATGCGGCAACACTGTCTATATTTTTTGATTTTGATAGTTTTGTGAAAACTTGCAAAACGTGCAAACTCGCAATGTAAATCGATAGGGCAAGATATGGCGTGAAAATAATAATGGAATCCTAGAACCCTATAAACATGAAACGATATTCCATGTTAAATCTACTCGTCAGATATCTGGACTTTTTTTCTTTTTCCTTTTTTTAAGTTTTTATAGTAAGAGATATTATAAATAAGCCAATTTTTTTTTTATAATTAATCAAATCCTCCAAGTTGTTATTTCAAGTTATTTCAAGTTTTTTGAGCTTATTAGATTTCGAGTCCCACCAAAGAACTGGATTTTTTTTTATTTTTTCCGAAAAAGTTAATAAATTTCTTTTAAAGGTGAATTGGATTTAACTGCACCGGTGATAATATTAATGAAAAATTCGTATTCGCGACTAGGAGGCAGAGCATCGTAATCATTAATGAAAAAATGTATGTAATGGTTCTTTAGAATATGGAAAAATTTTGGCCAATCAGTACAATTCAATTTAAGCTTGTAATAGTTCTTATCCTTAATATTAAAACAAATAGAAAAGTAAACAGAATCCCAGGTTTCATCATACACAACAGTATCAGTTTTATCATAAATATTCGAAGTAGAGAATAAAATTCTCTATCAATATTGGGTTTAAAACTTTTGTATAAGTTAATATATGTATAAGAGTTGTCATTGTGTAGTAGATCAGAGGTTCCTAAGGTATTATGAAATCTTCTACCATTGCTATCTGAATATTTGCAATTCCAATTAGAATGGTAAGTGTTAAAGTCACCTGCCAAAATGCAGTTACATTTAGTGTCAATATTTTGAACAATTAGATCCCACTGATCTTATGTGAGAGTGAAGCCTGGAGTTCTATAGCAAACATATATATTCAGTCCTGGCTTTACATTATTTAAACAAAAAATTATAGTTTAATATAGTTTAAATAATGTTCAACTTCACATAGTTCAATTAAGATGTCAGGAGATTTAATGTTAGTAATTTGCCTGAAAGTCATGTTTTTACTGATAAGAATTAGAATTTCACCACCTTTTAAACGAGTTCTGTCCTTCCTGAACTCTATGAATTGTGAGAAGCTGAAGTTGTCCTTGTGAGTCAGCCACGATTCAACAAAGATGAGGCTGTCATAATTAACTAAGATGAACTGAATTTCCAGACGCTTAGAGCTAACACTTCTTCAGTTTCAGAAGAAAACTCGTAACGATGTAATAGTTGTAGCTATGAATAACTTTAATCTAATTAGAGTCTTCTTCTAGAAGAGAAAAACCCTCATTCACATCTTCTAGATAAGAACTGTTGAGGCAATTGACAATTCTTGTGACAAGGATTTTTATCTTAAGTTCTCTTCCATAAAGAAGAGAAAAGCATCTTTATGGTATGTCCCATGTGTAGTTTAACGCTGCTTCCAGAATTTTGGGATTGTCGTACGTGTCTAATAGGAACTGTAGACAATTTTGAAAATTCACTGTGAATGTGATTGTAAGATCCAAGATGTAATCCTTAACAGACAGCAATAGCAAAGAGATTTCTTCTAGAAAAGTCTCTGCTCTGTTAGCTATTTTGCGTTTCATGATTTCTTTGGTAGAAACAACTGCTTTATGTCTACTATATATCATCTTTGACAGCATTCAAATCACTAAAAGAGTTAAAACTGAAATCAGTAAGCTGTCTCTTGATGCATTTTGGTGGTGACAGGAGCACGGTTTCTGATGTTTTCAGCTTACAGTTTATGTATCTGAGATAACGGTGAAACAAAAATCTGGAATGAAAGTAATATAGAAAAAGATTTTGTCTGTTCAGCTTGGACAACTGGATTAGTAACTATTTCGTTGTGACATGCGAATTAAAAAGCAATAGCTGAGGATCAAAGTTTTTGCAGAATTTAGCCATATGACTTTCTTCTCTGCATAAGAAGCAGGTTACTTTTTCTACTGATTTTAGCAATTTAATTCTCTAAATTAATTTTTTTCGCAAATGAAAATTATTTCTGTTTACGAGGTGACAAACACTAGCGCTGCGCTGTAGCGAAATAGAGGAACTAAACGTTATATGTCCGTAATAAAGAAAATAATTAATTTTAATTAATTACACCAATGATTTACATTTGTTACGTATATATTTTGAAGATGATGTTATCCATTACGTTCATTGATGTTATACGTTACATTCATAAACAACCATGACTCCAATATTCAATGTAATTTGCAAGAAATTGCACTTCACTAGCAATGAATTTTCGATCTACTAAACAAATTTAACAATTTTTATCAATATAATTTTATCAATATAATACTTTGAAAAGTAAATGAAACATAAAATGAAAGCTAACGGTTTTCAAAGGGCGGCACAATTTCAGAAATTGACAAGTTATTCCTCTTGATTAGAGTTTTCATGCTATTTGTGCAATCAGTTACAGTTTGGGTATAACATAGACGAAGTATATGAATAGACATCGCATAACCATGTATTTTCACGGCCATGGTAATAAGGTCGACATAACCTTACCATTTTCGTGTCACATCCTGCTGTACCGATTTTGCGACCGCAGCACCACTAGTAGGGAAAATTAAAATAAAATTCAAAAAATATGAACAGTGTTGCCAGTCTGTTTCGAGAATTATTTATTGAATTGAATGGTACTTTATCAATAAAGTAATACAAACAACGAATTTAAAACAGCGACTAATGGAAATTGGGATGAAAAATTTAGTATATATTTGACTTTTAACACCTGTTTAAAAGTATTAGAAAAGATTGATTGAAATATAATATTTTTATGAACAACATATTTAACTATGACGTCTTTTTACTTACAAATGTGTAAATTTACAACTTGAATGAATTATCTTTATCCCGTAAACTCGATTTTATGAAAATTTTAACTTATCAATAAAATATTTCTGCAAATATTGTTTGTAATAAAGAAGCACATTCGGTGTTGTAAATTATTTCTTGCAAAATTCATCCGTTTCGAAATTTCGAAGTCTAATTTATTTTTTTGAACGATATATGTACATGTTTTCTTTCTTACAGTACGATATTATTTATTAAAACGAACTCAATGCATTTTCGACAGCCGAAATTATTTATTGCTACAAATTATTAATAAAAATAATATGAAGTATGAGTGACTTATTGATACATATGTTAGTATTAAGATTTTATGTTAACATTTTCCATGTTAGCATTAAAAGTTTAAATTAATTGCTCCTTCGTATTTTCCTCCATTCTGATTGCCGATGAATCATTTTTTCATTAATTTCAATGATCCTTAAATATCATTTAGAAATCAATATCCCGAACGAGCAAAGTCCAACGTACCCGTTAGAATATACTGGCCACACAACAGAAAATATAACATCTAATCCTTAGCACGAGATTTTGCGCTAAATTTATAAGAGAAGTTTTCTTTTAGATCATAATTACGAATTGTTGTCAATACTTGAACTATAAATATATAGTAATATATCTTATAACTATCTCGAAAATATTAAAAAAAGATTTAAATATATCAAAATTAGACAAATATAAATATTTAAGTCTATTATAAAAATAATTTAAAAATGTGAGTTTGGAAAACGTATACATTTGGAAACGTATTGTAAGTTGGAAACGTATTTTAATGATTTTAAAACACATATATTTATAGGTGGGCATTAAATTAAGTAGTAATTTAAAAAATAATTAAATTAAATTATAATTTAAGTAGTAATTTAAAAAATAATTAAATTATAATTAGTCGCTGTCTTTAGATTCAGCCTCACTAGAAGGTGGAGTACTTTCGATAGGTTCTTCATCACTACCTTCATCAGATTCTTCTTTTTTCCTTTTCTTTACTTTTTTGTCTTCTATATCATCCTCCTATAATAAAATTATATGTACCAGAATATATTTTACAAAATATTTAATAAATTTAATATAAATGTCATAATGAAATTATCGCGCTGCGTTTGTCTCCTTTTTTCTTTTCTTTATTTTCGTCACTATCTTCTGAGATTTACCTTCTTTTCCGATTTCTATAGGAATAATTTAAAAAAGTAATATAATATTTAAAAAAGATAATACAGCTAATAGTAATATAAATATAATTTTTATTATTTATTAATGTACATTATTATCTTCATCGCTGATATATTCTTTGCTCTTAAAACTAGTTCCTGACATAGCTTACTGGGAGATTCTTTTTTACTCTCCTTTTTCTTTCTTCTCTTTATCACCTCCTCCTCCTCCACCGCCTCCATCATTAGCTTCGTATTCTTTGAAGATATTTGAAATCAGTATGGTTATTATCTTTGTTTTTCGAATTTACAAACTACACACATAACCATAAAATCAAAAGTGTTTTTTGTTCACACAACAGCGAACGCTGGGAACGCAAGCACACAGAATGGACAACAGCAGCAACAACACACCAGTTACACGTTAGGTTTCCAATTGCCGCAAAATGCTGGTAACAACACGAGCAGCACAGCAAGGATTCACCAGGGGACGTCGATGCCTGCACCTGGAATTATTTACACTCGGCATGAGAACATTCATCACGAGGAAAAACCGTTTCATTGCTACATCTGTTATAAACCGTCAATTCAATCGTGCTGCTGCTACTCCTCCGGCTGGATATTTTTGCGTCTAGCCCTCCTTCTTCGCCTCCTCCTCGTGTTGGCCGCCAGCTCGAGCTCGCTGGTTCCAGGTTCTATCCAGGTGTTACCAGGATTTGGCTGCATTTGGTAATTCTTGTTATTGTTAATATAATATAATTACTATTATATAATACTATTATATAATACAATATAACAAATAATATAAATAAACAAAGAGTATACCTGGTTCAAGAGGGCGACTGATTCCCGGCTCTATAAGCTCCGCCAGCGCTATGTGCAATCTTTGTAGCTCGGAGATGACGCCGCCCACTATTCTGGAATGACGATTCTGTTAAGCGAATGTTAAATTAGGCCATTAGTTGATTCAAATTAGGGGACATTTTTCGAACAAATCTGGTGAATAGATCAATGAGAAAGATCCATCTTTAACTCCAATTCTAAAAGATCATTTTTCACTTGTTAGAAACAACAATGAATCCGGTTCAATAAGCAATTGTGCTTGTTGTTAATAAGAATTTTTAATTCCACTGAATTTTCAATTCTATTGAATTTTCAATTATTAATAACAAAATATTAATAGGAAATCCAATAATTAACTATGAGTAAAGCGAATAATTAAACATTACAGCGAATCACAGTAATCGTAATTAAATAAACGCCAATGCTTCGACACAAATTCCAACGATGGAAACCAAGTGCGTACTTCTCTCCAAAGGATCCAGGTACCGACTAGTTATTAAAATTCCAGCTGCTCGACACTTGGATCCTCGATTAAAGAAAAGTCAGAGACTAAATTTTAGTTTTATTGATTTATTTGTCGTTTGGAATAAACGAACAAACGTCCTAACTTATGAGCAGAGTCAGCTTTGCTGTGCGTCGACGAGTCATTCACGGGCGAAAAAAAAAGGAAAAAGAAGAGAAAGAAAAAAAGAAAAAATAAAAACGAACAAAATAGCTAGGAACTAGGAAGTTGGCAGGATGCTTACTCGAGTATTGTAGTCGATGCACTGGCCGGCGCTGGACCAGGTGACCGATTGGAAGATGATGTTTCATCCATTTTCGTGTCCTGCGAAAATGAAGAAGTTTCGTTGATTATGGAGTAGTTGGAAAATTAAAATTGATAAAGTAAGTGGTCGAATTATAGACCAATTCAAGATCAATTCAATAATTACCATAAAATGTATTGCTTGTAACGGAACGTCACGTTTCAATCGGACGACGTTAATACTAACTAAATATGTAATTTTAAAATACTAATGCGTAACTTTTATTTATTTTATTAATTGGCAAATATAAATACATAAATACACTATACTTTATGATAATAACTTATTAAACTTTGTTATTTTATATACTAGATTTCATTTTAATAAAAACCTCATTAACATAGGGAGTATCGAATTAACAAATATTCATATCTTAAACAAATAACTAATATTTTTAAAATTAAACATAACAAATATATTACTGCAATTAAACTTTACTAGTAAGTAAATTAGAAAGTAAGGAATAATTGAATATAGAGAATTGTAAATATAATAAATCGTTTTATATTTAACATAAATATAAAAATTAATAAAAAGTTGTTAAAAGATGTTGAACATGCAAATAATTCTTTTAAAGAAAAATTAATATTGATAATGATATAAAAATTCTATTAAAAATCAATAATAGAAGTATGTTATTTCAAAAATTTAAAAAATGACAAAAAAATGAAATGGGAATAAATTTTATAATTGAGGATAATAAAAAAATTTGTTCTCACGATGATTTTTCATAATAATAAATTATTCAGTTATGGAATGGAAATATTCTTAATTTAACAAATAATATTAGTATTATGAATTTAAATAGAAATTTAAAATTTAAAAATGATATTAAAGTCAAGTTATTGTACATAATAATAGAAAACATTATGATAACTGAAGATAGGGATGAAATTGAATAGTATAAAATTCTAATTATTTTAGTTTTTTATAACATTTAATAAACTAATCATTAAAATTATTGAAAACTCATAAATCACTCATTTTAATATAAAACTATTTACAAGTGATATAATAACTAAAATAAATTGCCAGGGAATAAACACAACGAGTCGGATAAAAAAGTTTCTGTATTCTCATTGTTTATCGCTCGAATTCCGTGTAAATTTCGTCGACAAAGCCCTCCCAATTGCCTAAATATTTTAAATATTTAAATAGCTTATATTAGAGCATAATATTGAAAATATTAACGAAATTAAAAATTTTTAAATATTAACTAATTATTTTAGACATAGTATTTAAAATAAGTACACATTTAGAAATAAAGATTTTTTAAATCTATTTACAAAGTTAAGATAATTAAAACGAACGTTAACATTGCGTTCATGTTGTTGCTTTAAATTTCGAACTTCAAGGGTTTCTACATTTTACTTTATTTGAGAATTGGAAGATTTTATTATATTTCGCAATAAAATTATTATTTTTATCATTAAATACGTACATTTTTAATGAATTTTTGTTGAATTTAGTATTAGAATTCTGTTAAGAAGTACGCACTATCAAGTTAAAGAATCAACAAATAAGGAGTTATAATAGCAGTAAAAGCATATTATACATGATAATAAGTTAGTCATATTACAAGATCACAATATTTGTACTGGTTAAAATTGAAATTAAATTTTGATACAAAATTATAAATTACTTTTAGCCTGGTATGATATGTTTAAGTGTTTATATGCCATTATTTCTTTAATTATTGAAAATTATATGTAATAATTGTTTGGTTAAATCTTACCTGTAGCTCAAGCTAAAAATGCACGTTTTATCTTAAAAATTCAAAACACAACCACAAATCTAACAATTTATTTTATTGATTTGAATTTTTACTTGAGAACTTCTGGATGACACTTAAGTACTGAAAGTTTTCTAGTTTAATTCTGTATTCTGTATTTCTCGATGTGCATTAAGTACTAGATAGCTTTGTTAATGTATTTCGTCGGTATAAATTCGTTTATCAGATATTCAAGAGGGTGAAAGAGGGGAGAGAGAGAGAGAGTGTGAGGTGTGTGTGTGTGCGTGTGTGTGAGGCGAAATTCCGCGCAAATTTCGTCAACAAAGCCCTCCTAACTGTCGACCCTTGTTTATTTGACCGTCAACGATTTGGCGAAAGTGGAATGACCGCTGGGTAAACAAATCTTGCCAGTGACTATCAATTCCGTAATGTTTGTAATTTCGCTCAACAATTTCTTTGCATAAAGAAAATTTTTAACTTACGAATTTTTAATGTCCGCATCAGTTTAAAACAGAAATTTAAAAATAAAAATTTCCAATGTTTCTCGCGGATTTTTATCAGATTAAGTAACTAACAGATTTGCTACTTTAAAGTTATCAAGATCGCCAGAGTTACAAAATTAGACTCAGGTAGAAGAAGAATACCAATAAAATGTATTTTACTGAGAAGTTTTATGCTCAGTGCGAGAGGATAAGGATACGTTAATCATTTGAAATTCTATTAAATTTGATAAATTTGATACGAACCGCATTCATAGCATCTCCAAGTTGCTTTCCCGGCGTGATAAGCAGCGATACGACTTTGCTGCAGTAATACGTACGAACTATTTAAGCTTGAATTTTTGAAAAATTGGATTAATATAACGTTAAAATCATAACGTTAACGCTTGAAGGACTGTTTTATCCCGTTCAAAGTATAATGCACATTTTAATAAAGGAAATAAGTGGATTTTCTCACTGTAATAATATGCGTATGAATTTTCAAAAATTGCAATATTTCTGATTTCCTTCAAAATTATTTTCTCCTGCTTAGAGCACGGTATGTATTTTAATAAAAATGTCTCTCGCTGCGGCAATAGATATGTTACACGAACGTAAACGCGTCTAGAAAAATTCGTAAAATTATCAAAGTTGAAAACGATATCATTTAGTTGTGCGCGCAAGTCATGTGAATCGTTTATTTAACGTATGAAAATAATTTTACACTTGTCGCGTGTTCCTCGGTATTTTTGTATAAATTATATTGTTCATTAACATCGTGCAGTTTTACATCTCGTCGTTAATTTCGCCGTTGTTTTTCCTGAAGTAATTCGAAACGGTGATTCCTCTCGTCCGTCTCGTCCTTTATTGATAAATACTTGTACGACTATCCGATACGGTTTCAATCGGCGAACTAGATCATATCGATAAAAATATAGACGAAATCAATTCGACGAAATTGAAACGAAGCTAGACAACAGACGCAGGCTTGCTAGTTCGAATTCGTATCGGCAACCACGAAAACGTCCGCTGGTAAGGCCAACAGGATCTCTTCTGTTAGACGAAACTCTTGTTATGCAAATCACGTCTTTCCGATGGTTTCGCAGAAATAAACGTCTGTGAACGTTACAAAACGGGTTACTTTTCGAGATGAAGCAATCATATCTATTTCTGTGGGGCGGAGGGGAGCTGTGCGGTCGAAATATTGATATGATAAAAGCGACAGGCCATGTAGACTCGTTCGTGTGTTCGAACAAAAAAAAAAATCGCTAAAACTGTCGTTCCCGTTTCGCCAAACATTACATCTCTCACTTTCCTGTGAATTTATGACTTCAAATTTTGAAATGATGTTTCTCTCGCGCAATTTAACTAATGCATGCATGCATATTATTAATGAAATTTTACGAGTTTATAAAACACCAGCGTGTTGTGTTAGTTACTGATTTTCATCACCAACTGTTGAAAGACACGTGACGCTGTTACATTATTGATTCTTAGTGTTAACAGATAATGACAATAATCTTCATTCATTATTAGTTTTAATTTAATAATTAAAAAAAAAAATAGCCGCCAAGACTTAAACGTCTCACATGGTTGCCACATTTCTGTTACTGTTCTGTCCGATTTTTGACCACATAACCTTTCTACATAAATTTCTATTTAATATACATCAATGCAGTTATAATTCAAAACTTAACATCAAGAAAATGTAAACTCAGTTTTAGCCGATAAAAAATTAGTAAAATATTACGTTTAACGTTGTAACATATTCATGAAAGTGTAACTTTGCGACAGAAATGAAAAAAATATTAAATTATTGATTAGTATAATAGAAAAACTGTTTTTAGAAATACTAAAAAAAGAAATCAACTCTTCCGGATTACTGACGACCGGTACATATATTAACCTTGCGCGGTACGAAGAATCATTCCCAATGAAACTTCCGTCGTATGCACATCGATGCAGCCTGCACCGAGAGGCGACGAGGGATTTTGCAGGGGATGTCAGTCATACAATGCATACAATAATTCGCAGTTCTACCAGCGCATCCTGTATCAAATGCACATTTATTGAACTTGAGACGAAATTAAGAATCCCTCATCTCCTCTCTTCCTTCGTTCGTTGTTACTTTGTTTGTTGCACTAGGGTCGAGTCTCCAAGTTTTGTAGCCAGTGAGCCGAATCGGGGAACTGTAGCCTCGTCCGAAAAGGCGAGGTGAGTTGTAGTTCAACGTCCTTGGTAATTCGACTCAGCGGTTCCACGGAACCCCACTGTGTCGTGGAATATTAGAGAATATTCTTATTTGCTTATATTATAGAAATAAACTTTTTTCAAATTTTTAGTAGTTTTATTATATTTATGCAGTATATTAAATATGACGAATGAGATAAATTTATATATATATATATATATATATATATATATAAATTATTATATTTACCTACTAAAAAATTTTCTTATGTTGTTTACGATAGCAATAAACGATAGTAACAAAAACAATCAATTTCTGAGAATTATTTTATGAAAGCAATTTCTGACAAAGTAATTTCTTCGCCTCTCCTGTCATCTCAAATCTTTACCATAAATTTAACTCAAACAAATAAAGAAAAATTAGAATCACGTATGTATATTTTAAGGTCATTGAAATCGGTGAGGTATATTTCTTTATTAATTGTTATGTACCAAATGCATATGTAATGATGTACCAAAAGAAAGTCATTAAAATATTTGAACAGTTAGAAGACAAGCGATTTAACAACTATTGATATTGATAGATTTAATATAGATAGATTGATATAGAAACATCTTGCACAGATGCTCTGATTTGCACAGTGATAATGAGTTCTAAGAATTCGGAAACGTAGATATGCTAAAGGAAATTAATATGAGAATTACATAAGAATGGAAAATTTTACAGGCAAAGTGCCGAGTTGCAGGAATTATATTATTAACAAATCGCAAAAACCGACTATTATATCCGAGAGGATTATTATATACAAGATCTGAACTCTTTAAATATAAAATAATAATTTAAATATAAAATATAACTCGTTCGACAATTGCCAGCAACTTCTGAAAGGATGTTCATTCTATCCAATGTCCAATTTGGGAAAACTAAAAATTTACGTCTTATTGCATGATAACGGCGGAGATTCTGTGATAAAGTGAGGATATACATGGAATATGACATAAATATAAATATTTAAATATTTTAAAGAAGAAAACTTAAAACACGTAAAAGGAAGTATTATAAAAGTAGTGTTATTGCAAATTTTTCATTTCTAGGAAAACAATGACTCCATACTGCCGGAATTATAAAATGGTTGTTCAAAATTCAGACATTGATCTCATCAAGCATTATATTGGCGGAATTCAAAAGAAGATTAATAAATCATAACATAACGTTACAAGATATATTAGAATAAAAGGTTCTTGAAATACTTCTAGTTATGAAAGTAAAAGTTATTATATAACAAGCAACATAATTGAAGCAGACTACGGACCAATTAAATGTTAGTTTAAAATTATGTAGAGAATATATATCATTCAAATATCCTTCTTTTAGTATATCTTGATAGTGAAGGTTACACAATTGTTATTCGATTCACTCCAAATTCTGAATATAAAATCTCGATATCTGCGTCTTAGTATTATATAATATATTGTATTTATTTTCAATCAACATTATTTATATTCAACATAAATACTTCTATTGTTTAGTATTTAGAAAGTAAATATTCGAACATTTTTTTGTTGTCACTTTGTAAGTCATCGTACACTCAATATATAATAGTTCAATATATAATAGTATATATAAGAGCAAGAAATTATTATTAAAAAAAAGTTACCTGAAGAAAATATATGAAAGATCTCGATTTCAAATACTTGAATCTGAATTTCGTCAAATTTCTTCTTCTAAAATGCGTAGTCCTATCTCCTGAGATCTCCGTCATTCTCCTTCGAACTCCGAGACACGACTGCCTCTCCAATCGATTGGTTGCTAGTAATATAACCGCAATATTTTTGAATTTATGGCAAGATGTAGAAAAAGAGAGGGCAAAAATGAGTGACAGCGACCATGCAATTTGCAAGGTCGATGCATGGTTTCTCGTACTGTGAAGGTGCAAGCAATTTAACCGTCGGCGAGAGAAATATACGAAGGAGTGAAATTATTATCAGCGTCGCGCCAACTGTCTCGATGTCGTTCCCAGAATCCACGAAAGCACATTTATATTATTCAACCGTTATTGATTGTTGCATTTCATGCACTATGTAGTATTTACAGCGATATACAGAGAATTATGAAAGTATTTGAACACACTAAATCCTTCCACTTTGGTGCAATCTTTTCACCGAAGTGGCCGTCCGTAAATGAAAGTAACATAACCACCAGCAAAGTTTTTAACCCACAAATCCAACAATAACGAAGCTACGCAAATGTAGTTCAAAGTGACTGCTTTCCAAAAAAGGACAAAGCCATTATAGTTGAAGCCAAGATGGAATCCAAATATATAATAAAAAATTATGTCTATGCACTCATCAAACATCAGATTCATTTCTCGAATATCCAGCAATAGAATATATGTTTTTATAGCGAACAAGAAAATCGCAGACGACCATATAATACGGACCAAGACAAACATATTTTAGTTAATGGTACTAATCTAGCTCTAAAATCAGCAATTTTTAACGCTTAATTAAAATAATATCCAATAATGCCACACTCATTAATCGAGGAAATATTCCATAAATTGGACGTGCAAAGAGAATCAACTTTCTAAGAGCCGGAATATCAGAAGATGGTTTCATACATATTCCATCAAGTATTTATTCATCCAGACGACATAAGCAAAATTCGGATCTATAAAAATCGAACACGATCAAACCACATACTGAATCTATCCCTCTACATATACATTGAAATGCTTCATATGTAAATTAGAGGGGCATTTGGCAAAAAAATTGTAAAGCCAACGATAACCAATCACTTTTCGATATACCAGAAACAATAAAACCAACTAAAGCCTCTACTAATATCCAAGAAGTTGAAACAACCCAATCCATATCCAACATAGACGCATAAAGAAACCACAAAACTCAAAGCATCAAAATAATAGAAAATGGATATAGCCCACCAAATCCACTAAAACGCACAAGATCAATAACAACAGATGAAGCTCAAATAAAACCCCTGAGGAAACCAAAAACCCGCTACTATCTAAACAACATACAATAGACAATCAAAGAAACAAACCACAAACAATCAACGAAATAAGTAAGTACTATACTACAAACAATGAAACAAACATGGAAGAGTTGCTAAAACCGGTTAGACATAATAGAAGAACCAGGTAAAATATTACACTTTTATCAAATGGTAAGTTTTTTAAAAAATTCAATCGGATCCTTCAACATTAAAGAAATTGCAAAGAAATACACAGAAGACGTACAAACTCTGGTAAATTTTATGAGAGAACTTTATTCGCATCTCACAGAACGGTTGATCAAAAACCGTTTTAATAAAATCATAAAGAAATTGAACAAACCTACCACAGTTGAACTCACAACATGTAGCCCCCTCAGAGTGTTGTGACATTCCTCACTGACGACGAAGGTACAAACTAAACCTAAATGAAACTACAAATAAACCAAAATGACAGGTTTTATAATATCCTTAGACAAGATTTGAATTCCTACAAAAACTATTACAAGACCAACTGCCAAGTATATTATTTCTACAGGAAACAAATCTTAAAGAAAACCAATCCATAAACATAAAAAATTTCAATGAAATTCACAAAAATAGGACGAACTCTCTGATTGCAAGCGGTGAAGTGGCAATTTATACGGAATATCTGCTACACTGAAATCCCACTCAAATTGAACATCGAAGCGATAGCGGTTTCAATTATCCTACACCAAACGAAAAATTTTAAAAAAATTCTAAGCAATTATCAACTCCAGGAAATTGAACTAATCAACTTGCTTCAACAATTCCCCAAACCTTTCATTTTAGTGGGAGATAAACAACCGCAACACATTGTGGGGATCCACCGACGCCAGAGGAAAAATAATCGAGAACATAGTCAAATCAGAAATCACCTTTCTGAACGCTACTGAACCCATTTATTTCAAACCCATTTATATCAAATGGATCGTACAACTCGACAAACTTTACCGTAGCCCTAATCTTTTCTGCATTATCGAACATACGACTTCAACGATCTATATACTTTCCTACCCCACTTTCCTATTTTCATCGAATTATCAGAAAGAAACACAAACGACTTGATGACAAAACCCAGATGGAAATTTAAAAAAAAGCCGACTGGCTGCTATACCGTCATTACATCACTCAAAATACCATGTCATTACAAATTTCCAATTCTACAAATTGCAAGATGTTAAATCAAATTTTAGATGACTTTGAAAGAACAATCATTGAGGCCGCGATAAAATTTATATCAAAAACGTCAAACAACTCAGAAAACAATAGCGTACCATAGTGAAACAAATGTCAATGTATACAAAAAATGTAAAACATACAGTGAACCTAATAGAATTCAAACGAACGAGAGCTATAGCAAGAACAGTTCTCAAACAAGCAAAAAGAGACTCGGATCAACTATATTATCTCGCTAACAAAACATACTTCATACGATGCAATATGGAATAAGAAAAATCAGTGGCCAAAATGCAAACCTCTAAATCACAGCAATCAAAAACTCCGAGAACGTAATTACGACGGATCTCACAGAAATAGCTAACCTTCGCAAATAACTCGAGCAATGAAAACTTTGATCCCAACTTTCTCCAAATCAAAAGAAATATAGGAAAATCAAGAAGCTATGAAGTCAATGCTCCCCCAGAAAATCATAATCTTCTTAACTCGAAAAATTACAATTAACGAACTGAAACTAGCTATAAAAACCACCAGAAAATCTAGCCTAAATATTGTTCACATGTACATCAGCTTTTTTTTCAGCTACTGAAGAACACTCGCTCTTCACAGCTGTAGCATTTATCGATGCTAACAGAAAAAAAAGAAGTGAAAAGTTCAGAACATTCAATTTATGACGTATGATAGGTCAACAGACAGTCGACATTTTCAAAATTTTATACATTCGTCAAATAAAAACATATAATGTTTAGTTTACGACACTGATCTTGTTATACCAAGACTGCATTCTATGATCAATATTTAGCGACTAAGTGTCTGAAGGTCTGATGACGCATCATTATGCAAGAGCATTTGTTTCCTGTTTTCACCTATTTTTCTTTTTTCTTTTTTTTTAATTTTTATTAAAATGTGACGTTTTCAAAAGACACGGAATCTATTGTGGCACATCTAGTTTCGTAGTTCTTTCAATAGATATACAGCTTTAAGTTAAGCATACGTGAGTGATGAACTCTTTTTATAGAATTTTACGTGAATTTCCTTGTACGTCTAAAAATAAAATTACAAGTTAAGTTCCATCATTGGGAGTTAAGTAAGGTCAAAATCTTTCCTTGTAAGGCGTTCATTGTGTCACGCAAACGTATCGATTTTTCTTTGCACCGTGCGTTTTCTTCCCTAATATACTTTAGTACTTTTCGAGAAGAGATCGATATTTTCTAACACATAAAAAAGAATTTTAAATTCTCACCTTTTCCTATAAACAAAGCTAATAAAATTTTTACATGTTAAATTTTCCTATTCTATCAATAAGGAAGAAAATTAGGATAAGAACAAAATAATTTTATAACGTATTTTTTTTACAAAAACTCCTAAATTGTCAGCAATTTCGTTTTATTAGCACGCATGATAATCAATATTTTTTTTGTTTTAAATGAATTGTTATTACAACTTCTGTCCGTTTCTATCGAAAATCAGCCTTTTCATTTATTAGGATTCTTCATATTAATTCCAATACAGCATACACAAACTTTCAATTTTAACAAAACTTTCAAAATTTCCACATTGCAGTAAAAAAGCAGAAAGCAATATGTTTAGTCATACAACATTTGCAATATATCAAAAGAATTTAAAAAATGTTAAGAGTCTAAATGAAGAGTTCACTTTGGTTTTTAAAAAATTCGGGATATTAAGAGAATCGGTACAATATGAATTCTTTTAATGACGAAAACTTTGTCATCATTATTGACTATACTTAAGAAAAATAATAAGGATGACATATGTGTTTTTATGCGTGAATCATTATGCTTAAAAATGACAAGTCCTCATTTGTTCGATGCCGCACAATGTATAGCATAAAATAATTATTTATTTATATTCTGAAATACTTATTTCTTTATATTCTTTATTCCTTAATATGTTTCTTTCTTAGTTACTATCTTAATTTTTGTGGTTTCTTTTTCAAACTCTCAGTTTATTTTTCTTTCACAATTAATAGTCGACAGCAGAAAAGTTAAATGTAACTTTACTTCCTAGTATATTTTTAGTATATTTTTATTATTGATAATAAATTTTACTTTGCCACCACTCTCTATATTTTTCTGGTATATTCAATGCCAGACGTCGTATATCTAGACAACTGATCGATCGAAAACGCAGTCGCGCTTCAAACTTTAGAGAAGGAGGATGTGAAAAAATTCGCATTCAACAAAAAGTTTCACTTCTCCAAGTTCCGATTTACAAATTCAGACAATTTCAATCATTTTCTTTCACATGGTATATTATGCTCTAATTTAAATGATTGTGATAGTAATTCGCCAAATATGTTTATTATCGAGTATATTACATGATTCTGTGTTATACTCTTCAATGAATGTTAGTAAAATGAGTTCGGTTCAACGTGAATGTTTGAAAAAAAGAAAAAGAAATTATATGTGAAATATTAGATTATATATGAAATATTAGAGAAGCGATGATACAATTTATGTGTAGTGTATGCATTCATATCTTAAAAAGTGCAGTGATGTTTTCGTACGAAATACTACTCGTTCGCCCGTCACATCAGTATGTTTTACTAGAAAAAGGCATATTGTATCTAAAATAACTAATAATTAATAATAATTAATATAATATAATATAATATAATTAAAAACTAATAATAATTAAGTAAAAAAACTAATAACGATAAAGTATTTAAATTAATTTATAATTATTAAATAACATTTAAATATAGATTATTTAGAATAAAATTCAAACAAATCATTTTTAAATAATTTTTTATACGAACTAATTCGATTACTCAAATAAAATTATAAATAATCTAACATAAAATGTTAAGATGAAATTACTTATTGACAATGTTGACATAAAAAGAATTATATTTGAATCATTGTTTGAATAAAAATTTGTTCAAAAATGAAATGAAATAAAAAATTATTTCATTCGATAACAAAAAATAGTTTAAATAAGAATCATGTTCAAATAAACTAATACATAGTTATATCAATATCATTGCATATGTTGCTTGAGTAAAATATATCTTCAAAATAAAAAATCATGATGTTCATTTTAACTGTTGATATTCTATTTTCGGAAAAAATATGTAGTGTAAAAAAAAATTTGTGATATGACCGAACAAAATTCGAAATACATAACGAGACAGACTACCATTATATACTATTCACCGACATTAATTGTATTGCATATAAAAAAAGATATAGTAGTACGACGACTGAATATGACATTTGACACATTAATACGAATCATTGAAAGAATTTAGAATACTACATTCAACAAGGAACTTCTGCTATTGCTATGAGTACAGTTTATTAGTATATTCATGATTCGAAATTGGAAATCTTCTGTTTTAGGTAATGCTAAACTTAGGTATGTTATATTATTAATTCGCGGATCAAATAAATACATTATATTTTTCGGCATGTGTGAAATAAATTGAATTAAATTCAAATACATATTTGAAAAAAGTATAAAAAAGTTTCTTAATCTAAACCTAAAATACGTATTTCTTAACCTAAAATACGTATATATATGTAGATTCGCATGTATTTATCTTTGAAGTTTTCTTTTATCACGTATTTATAGTGAAAACGACGATTTCTATTTCTAGTGACATAATATAAATATAAATAGTGAGCAATCTCGTAATTAGAAACATAAAGCTATCATGATATTATTCACTTATCACCGAGCACTATATTTTCAATTGCATCATTTTCTCTATCGGTGTGAAGAAACACACGTGTTGTTTTATTAACATTAACGTTACTTCTGTTAACATCTGTCTTTGTAGTACATTATAGTATCTTATAATACATTATATTTCAAACATAATCGTTTCTTATCAAAAATTAGAAATGAAAGGAGTTAAAATCAAATTAATTTGATTGTCTTTGTATAATTCACGGCAACATTCAAGTGTTTGAAAATTGTGAAATTAAATATACATTTTCGTGAAATATTTTTAACAATGTTAAAGTTAAAGCAGCACTAAAACACTAGATGCATCGAGATGTCAATAAAAATATAATCTTAACCTAAAATATTTGTGCGTTACTTTATAATCAATATATCCGTTAAAATATTTGTGCGTTACTTTGTAATCAATATATCCGTTATCTTGTTCCGTTTCTTTTTCTTTTTTTTTTTTACCAGAAAAAATATAGTAGTTAACAATACACTGACACATTTACAATAGTATTTAATGCTAATAATATGCTAATATAAATTATACATTGCTAATTTTTGGTATTCATGAAGAAAGAATATTACGTACAAATATTACGAACATTAGTAATTTCAAATTTTCTTCATAGTGACAAAAAATTGTTTCATCCACGCAATGGGTGAAATAATTATTACGTCATGTATAAAATTATGCCTAAGTATCAATTAAATGCATGCAAATAAATTTAATATCCTATTTTAATTTTTTTCGTATTTACTATCTAATATGTGTAATGATATGTACATGGATAAAATTTCTCATATAAATAATATTTTCTGCATTGAATAATACATTTTTACAAATGCAGAGAATTGTAATTACAGAGTTTTATCTACTTGGGATTAATTCTTTTATACTGAAATATATAACTATACATTTTTCAGTATGAAATTGATATTATATTTATATTGAAACTTTGATCTTATATTTTATAGACTATCATGTGACTGAGTGATTCAAAATAGAAAAACAAATAAAAATATGAATTTGGAAAAGAAATTTCTCTATCTCTTGCTTTGGTTTTGAGGAAAGTTTAGTTTGTGAAATCATTAGATACACTTGTATCTTATATATCTCTGATTACAAATTTTATTTAATTATGTCTTTAACGAATCTTTTCACCGTACATTTACCCATATATATTACATTTGATTTGATATATGAATTTGATATTATCATTAAATGTATTTAATGAATATCGAAACACAGTTTTTTCGAAAATAAAATTTGATAACCTTTCTTATCCTGTGAATATAAAACACAGTATTTAAAGTTTTATATGATTAGACATAATGGAAGAGAAGATACGAAGTTTTAAAAATCCTTGATACATCTCTCGAGTTGAGTGTCCACTTAAAAATACATCACGAGAATTTAAACAAGTTTTAAATGAGCCGTTTAGTACTTATATTCGTTAAATGTTTTTTCTCTCTGCATTTATTTCGTGTATCCAGTTTGAGCTACACGTTTTATTCTGAATCAAAAATATTGAAAAATTTTCTACATCCACTATTCCATTGTTTGAAATTTTACGCATTAATTACAAGAAACGATGTATGTAAGATGATTTTCAACGATACTAATGTAAATCGTTTCCATGATGTTACGTACGATCATATAAAACATAATATGTAATTTCAATTCAATATTATGTAATAGCAATATATTTCTACCCAAAATGAGTTCGCATTGATTGTGCAAGGGTTAATTTTGCACGCTAGTGTATGTATATAAATTAAAAATATGTATGTAAATGTGTACTTACAAAATGTTAGAATTTTTGTAATTTATATTTACTCCTATTATGGACGAGATATTTCGCTTCACAACATCCTTTCTGCAATTTCATTGATGAATTACCTCGCTTCACAATTTCGCTTTTGCGATGTCATCTCGCATTGTAATAGTGTTTCTATCTCTCAATGAAGAAGATATCTCATATTGTACCAATACTACGCGTGACAATAAAAATATTTTACGTTTTTCATATTAAAAGACATATGAGACAACTCGATGGAAAATAGCGATGAATTATAAAACAAAATAATTCGTCAGTGGCACTGTGGCAGTACTACGAAAGAATATTTCGGTGATATTGCATAACGTAGTTACGGCGATAAGTCTAATCCATGGTGGAGAAAGGGTTAAGGATCAAAATTCTAATGAAAATTAAATATTATTTGATAGATATAATATAAAAATATAATAAAAGTATAATAAGATATAAATATTACGTTGTTAGATGTTTATTTGACTCTTCAAATATGACATGAACGACTAATTATTATTTCTGAGGAATGTTTCAGATCTTCTCTTGTTTAATCTATTTCTTGTTAAAGCTGAGAAATTATTTCATGGCCACAGATTCCATGGCTACAGGCAAGTTACTAGGATTTGGAGAGCATAAGGCCCTGTTGTAAGTATATAACACAATACATCGACAACCGTCAATACTCGTAGGTTAGATGAATTATCCAAGGAGGTAAGATTATCATTAATTCACAAATTAAGCACATGTTTGACGTTTAATATGAAGGGATGAGCACGTTAAAGCACATTCAGGTATTTTCGATAATTATGTAAATTTCTTATATGATTTCACTGCATCTTATTATGTATATAATTAGTCTAGTATAACAATTCTCCGTCAAAGCTTCAAAATCCGGAACAGATGTTATTTGTTCTATGGCTTGATATAGTGTTTGGAATACAAAATCACAAAATTCAAATTCAATTGATACGTTTAGATGACGTTTCAGATGAATAATACAGCGATTATACAATACAAGAGTACATATTTAAATGATAATTGTGATTGAGGCTAATTTTGAGTAGCGATGGTATGAATTGCTTTTTAATGACAGGATCGAAACTAAATTTAACATTACAAAGTGATTTTAGACGCTAAAATAAAAATAATAATACAAATCTAAACAATAATAATACAAGCCTATATTCCCAATAATAATACAAGTATATTCCCAAAATTTGATAATTTTCTGAATATTAAAATTGGGAATCTGAGTCAGCAAAGAATCTTTCAGCCAATGAATATTCTCTGTTATGAGCGAATAAAGAAACTGGTGTGCGATTTAAAAACGTCCTTTCCATTTAGACTTCATTTACTTCTCTTACTTAACGCAAAAGTAGATGCGAACAATTTACTTGAAACAAGTTACCGCTATTTTTAGTTTTTTCATTAAAAGTATGTGTCGTTTGCGAGAACAGCAAGCAGCTTGTTGCATACTGAAACTTAATATATACTTATATAAAGTGCAGTTACAGAAACGATTGCGTATCGGGCACGTACCTATAGAAAATTGATATCATGTATATTTCCACAATGCTGGAAACGAACCATAAATGTTTTTACAATTTGAATGCATTCAGACACGACAGTCCTAGAAACAAGAAAAGATATATTCGTTCTCTCAAACGTGTGCATCTTTCCTCTGCGATGAGACATTATACACGTGGAAATCGCGTATCGATCAGTTGATGTAATTTGTAGAATCTAATAATTTGTACGCAATGAATTTTTCTTCCTTATTGCATTTTTAATTATGTTAGTAACATAAATTTTTAATTATGCCAACAACAATCGTAATTTGTGGCATGGATGGTTTATAAGGTTTGTATATTGAATGCGAGCATTGGCTCTGCATACCACCGAAAGTATTACAAACAACCCAAACTGTCCCAATTATGTCTCCAAGATAAACAGTGTCCATATGGTCCCTTGGGAAACAGAAAGTTTTCTTTTCCCGCCAAATTTCTTTCGCCAAAGGGAAAATACCCAAGTCTATTATCAGATCGGGATAGACGTTCATCGGGGCAGAACAATATAGACGCTCATCGGGAGCAGATTCTGATAAACGCTCATCGGAAACAGATCCACATTGACACTCAACTCGAGCCATTCGGAAACCTCGAGATTCCGCAGCTATCGTAGAATAAGTTGACTTCGGTATTTTCGGTCCCATTGTCGTGGATAGTTCCTCGGGCATTGAGACACAAGCGCGATAATCCAAGTCGAAGCAGAAATCGGAAAGTCGTGGTGGACTTGCCAAATTAATTGTCCAGTAAATGAGTGAATAAGGTACTGATATGAAATTGATTCGAAACATGCGCAATTTGCTTTACCATTTGTCCTCTGATGTAAGATATAGAATCATGTGTTGATCGGCAGACATAATTGCATGTCATGAAAGATAGTAATTTACACATTGAAAATTACTTTCTTTTTGCTCTGTTATAGAAAGTTCATTACAACAGAGCACTTCATTCGAAACGAATAGAATGAGAAAAATATAAATAAGTAGAGATGTAATGTATGATTTGATATATTGTAGAGAATAAATAGTTATAATAGTTAAAGTTTTATTTATGTAGAAAATAATAGGTCACCATCAAAATTTGGTTTTTTAATTTGTCATAAAACAGTCATTTTATATAGTGATGTCAGTTCAATATTATTAGTTTCTTGACCTCCCCGATGCGGTAGTAAAGTTTTGAATGATGCATCTTCATTCATTGATGTTTTATAAAATATGGTTCAGTTCTCGAAAATCGCATTCAACATATTTTTAACCAATTTACCTTTTTCCACTAGTAGTATTTTTTAACTTTCTAAAAATTTTTCCATTTTGAGTGTTATATTTTTTTCCTGCGTTCCGTTTGATCCTTTGTAATTTTTGGGTATATGTGTCGTCATTCTTGTATCTTGACTTTTTTTTTATGTAGTCGTCTGAGACATTAGCTTGACTCTCTGTTAACGAATATGTTTCTGTGATTCTTTTTCTCTTTTCAATATTTCCAAAATTAGAATTAGTACTTTTTGAATCATCTTCATTTTCTAATTCCAAGAATCTTCTTTTTTTCTTTTTTTATTAGTATGGGTAGGATTTCTGCACATAACAAAAAAAAAAAAAAAAAATCAAAATTTCGTTAAAATTTTTAATAATTAATTGAATTATTTTTAACACGTATAGATCAGTATTTTTACTTACCTGCATCGCTGTCTAAGGTGAAGACTTTCAAACATGTTGAAATTATATTAAAAGCAAAGTAAAAATTAAGCAATCCAAATTTAAAGAAATTCTAAAAATTCTTGGCCCGTGAAACAATAATGTTTATACTGTTTTTTAATGCAGACTATTCATATTGTTTTTTACTGCAGGAGAACAATGCTCTATTTTCTGCGTATTTTGTATAATTATACTAGCTATGTTACTATTAGATAAATTATCAATTTGCCAGAAAAAATAGATTGTACACTCAGTCGAGTTACCATTATCAATTTTTATCGCATTAGTAATTTTCTTACTTTATTTGTCTTTATATATTAAAATTATATATTTAATGGAATTATTATTATTTCAAAAATCACTATCTGAGCTAATTAAACACCACGGATAATAAAAAATATAGCTCTTATCTCATAAAATTTTACTGCATAATATGCTTCATATTAATTTGGAACTCTTAAAATCGGATTTAAGCTATTTTCAAAATAAAAACTTTTATCGCTCTATTAACCAGCTAATCTTCTATGTACAAAATCTTAGTGATTTTAAATATTTTAGTTACGATTTGTTTAAAAATGAAAAGATAATTGTTTAAAAGAATAATTTAGAATGAAAAGAAATGTAAATATTAAAACAGCCAGCTTGATTTTTTTGGGAAATGAACATAGGCCACTATCAAAATAAATGACCCTTATGTATTCGGCGTTTCTGATATACACTTTGAAAAATTTGCAATTTCTCATAATGTTTGGCTATCTCGAGCAAAATACTTTCGTTAAATTATGGTATACATTCCTCTTTCGTAGTTGCACAAATTGTCAAGCATACAATTGTACATAATAAATGATAAATGTCCAATTCTATATATATAATTTATATATATATAGCGTGAATCTTCTTAAATTTCAGAAATTACATTTTTTTGCAGGCTCTTTTGCTATAAAAAAGTGGTGAAAATTAAAAGACAGTTTCTATAAAAATGTACGGAGATTAAGATCTTATAGCACAAAAAATGATTAATGAATAAATTAACACGTATGCGACATGAATTGCTGGAAATAAGCATGTTTCTTAAACATGATATTAATGAATTAAAAAAGTGTATTGTGGAGGAGTGGGAGAAATTAAGCCAGAAAAGTCATTAAAAAACTATATAAATCTTCGCCTCAAAGAATGGCTGCTGTTATTAAATGCAAAGAGGGTCATACTAAGTGTTGAGTCGCGTCCGGTTACGGTTGGGACTGATTCAAACGGTTTGTCTGCTCAAACTTAATTTCGTGCAAGCGCTTTGAAATGATACATTATGGAATTAATGATCGATTCTAATTTATAAATTTTAGAACTGGATCTGTATTTCTATCATATTTACTATCTTTCGCGTCAAACACCTATCTTTGCGCATAATTTCTGTCTCTTTCGCGTGTATGTATTGTCTGTTAGTACTCTCGCGTCTGCTGTGCGCGTAACTCCCATCTATCTGCTTTCCCGGTTGCGGGCCTATTTTATAGACTTTGACTAACAAGTTATAGCCAATGAATTTAAAGTGCGGGCCGTTCGATTGCCCCGACCTAGATGAATTTACGTAGTGTTAATTCGGATATTGTGTGACCGTATCCGACATTAACCGTTTCTGGAAACGCGAAACGAAACAGGTCAGTCAATTGGGAATGACAATAAAAGATACTAACTGTGACCGAGCGTGGCGGCTGATAGGATATCTTACGAGCATGAAAAAATGGGCGAACCGTTACTCTTAGTCATAAATACTCTGAGTTTAAAAATAGATTCTTCGCGCTGATAAGAAGTCTAATGTCTTGAATTAGAAAATTTCTGTATATTTTAAATACGATTATTATAACCGCCTTGCGATTCGACGGCAAATGCTTCGACTAAAATTTTTCGTTTATTGAAGCTATCTCAGCTTCACACTAAAAGTTGTTTCTAGCTGAACTCGTTTTTTTTTATTTCTATCCATTGTTCACGAAATTTACATGCTAAATATTATCATATTTCTAGTTTTTTTTTTAATAACACAAAATATATTTCAAAAAGAGAAAGATTTTGTATCATTCCTTTAATTCTAAAAAGAAATTTAATAATTTTTAGAGTGTGCTATCTTTTTGTTCCAGAATGTAAGTAAAAGATTGGATAATGAAACGTTCGAAGGTGATTATACAAAATGTAAAAAAGAGATCACTTTCGATATCAGTGACCTTCAAATATGATGCCAAGGTCATTATTCTTTTTCTTTTTTCTTTTTTCTTTTTCACAAAGAGAAAATGCCACTAAAAAACCTTCTTCGTTCGTTCCGTATGAATCAAATCATTCCCTCTCCCTCGCTTTTGTATTTCTTCAGGGAAGATCATTAGTTCTTCATCCGGACAAGATCATTATTATGAATAACTTTTTCCTATATATAAATGTAATAGGCAGTATCAAAATATTCGCAAAATTTTGTTTATTAAAAACTTATTGTCAGAAAAGTTTATAAAAATACATAATTGCCCGCACTATTTATATGTAATATTTATGTAGCGTCTAGAATAGAATTAACAAATGGGATTTTGGACATTAGTAACAAAGAAAGTAATCCCCTCTCTCATTCGTCATTAACCTGTACTGCACAAGTTTGTTTATTTATGACATTTTTGGTCAAAAATATTCTTATATTTAACGTTATATTGTATCTGCCCAGAACAACCAATCAAGATGCATTTCTTTCAGCGGTTTCTTTTTCATTTCTGCACTCTCACCTCACAAAAGAATGTAAGCCAATCCCTAGTTCAATTTTAATTTAACTGAAAGTGAGTTTGACTTGGATTAGATTTTGTACATGGTGGGGATGCAGGTAAGCATATTTTTGCAAATATTGCGGAAACTTAAACAGATCGCTTATTATATCCATAAGAAAAAGTTCAGAATGATGACCTTGACAATTTCAAGATCATTGAAATTGAAGTTAGCTTTCTTTTTCTGTATACGTATCAATACTTTTGACGTAACAATTTTAATTGCATAAAAAAAATATTTGCGTTTAGAAAATTACTTCGTAACATTTCTTCAGAAAAGGAAATAGATTTATGTTTGTTGTGAAATGAAATCCTTATCAAAAGTAAAATTCGTATACTATTCGAACTAAAATGACCAAAAGATTAATATATTTTATGTGAACATAGAAGTAATGAATCTTACTTTTGTTTTGTAGTAAAGATACAATTCTCTTCAGGAGACATCAATATTTTCAAACAAATATTTTATGTCAATGATCAATATTTTCAAACAAATATTTTATGTCAATGATCAATATTTTCTAACGCAAAGCAAATTTTTTTTTCATCTTTTCTATCTTTTCTATCTTTTCTTTTATTTTGCCGAATTTATACACGTTATGTTAATAAATGTAAGAAACATTTTCAATCATTCACATTTTACAATTAAAGGAAATAAATAAACAAATACAGAATTTTAATATTATATTATTTAATATTATATTATTTTAATATATTATATTATTTTAATATTATATTGGGCATAAAATATATAAAAATTTGTAGTCTACGTATTACATTGAAATTTTAATGAAATATTTCAAACATCGATTTTATTAATTAAATAAAATTATCCTAATTAGATAGATAAATATTTAATTTCATTTTTTAAAAGCATTGTAATTTTACTCAACTTTCATTCAATAAAATGATTTTGTGTATTATAAATCAAATTCTAAAAATCAAATTTTCAAGTTTAATATAAGATCATTTCTTGTGTGATTAATCTATGACGAACTTTTAAAAGCATTATCTTTGCGAAAGTAGAAAACACATAAGATATATAACACAATAGATCATAAAACAATCCAAATATTTTAATTATACTATGTAAAAGATATATCTAAATATATCTATATGTTTTTTAATTTATGTTCATTATAATTATATTTATATTTACTTATATTTACTTTATATTTAAATATAAGTAATATAATTATATTTATATTTATATTTATATTATAGTTTTTATTATATTATATTATATTAAATTATATTATATTTTTTGTTATATACCAATTTTTCATCAGTTGGTCATCATCAAATATACATTTGCAATAAATATTTTGTAACAACAATATGATAATCATGATAGATATATTTCAATATAATACAAACGAAATCTTTAAATGTTTTGTGTATTGCATATATACATAAAATATACACATGTATACAATAGTTGAAACTAGAGATGTGCGACAATATAAAAATGTCTCGGGACAGGATTCGAAAGTATCTCAAAATTCTCGGGATTGTCGAAAAAAATCTGGATTTTTGAGAAAATCAATATTTTCGAGATTTTTGGCATTCTTGAGAGCTATAAAATTATAAAAGATAGAATATAGAAGAGAAATAATAACTACGTGAAAAATATAATATTCTGTTTTGAATTTTCGTATAGAAAAGCCAGTTTTTCTCTGACAACAACCCGAAATTATCAGGAATCTCATACTATTAGTTATTTTCTGGAGTTCGATCTGATCCTGAAATAAATTTTCGAGACCCGATCCGACCCAATCCATATTTTCGGATTTCACACATCTCTAATTGAAACACAATAATCAATAATGGTTGAATAATATAAATGTGCTTACGTGAATTCTGAGAAAAAACGTCGAAACAGTTGGAGTGGCACTGATAATAATTTCACCTTTTTGTATCTTTCTCTCGCCATTCTTGAATTGCTTGCACCTCCGTAACATGAGAAACCGTGTATCGACCCTTGCAAATTGCATGTGCTGTCACTCATTTTTACTATCTCTCTCTATATCTTGCCATAAATTCAAAAATATACAAGTCATATAGTTGCAACCAATCGATTGAAACGCAGTCGTTCCTTGGAGTTTGTGAGAGAGTGACGTGCCTTAAGAGTGAAGATTCAACGAAAGGAATTTTGGCGAACTTCAGCAAAATTCAAAGTTTCAAGTATTAATTTGGAATCGTTCCTCTTTCATATAATCTCCAGGTAATTTTTTTTTTTAATCTTTAGAGGCCTACTTTTAATTTTTAAACCATATACAGACTAAGGGCGGTTGTGAACATGCACATTCGAACTTCGTACAATGGATGATGAAAAATTACCGCTTTCAGAGGATAGTTTATTAGCAAATGGATTGTGCATAATTTATCAACTCCACTTTTTTTTCTCCAGTTACTTAATTAACAATAATATCGACTAAGTTCGTAGCTTAATAATACAGTGATAGCTTAGTAATGCGAACTTGATCGCACGAGTTGCACGAAGTGTACGAAATCATCGTAATTGCCGAAATCTCTCAAACTGAAGAAAATCGTCCAATTAACCTCTCTGCACGCGAGTCTGTTTTAAATGAATTTGCCGGCGTTAGCCAATCACTTTCAAATATTGGGGGGTTAATTATCTCGGATCAATGTTCAGGAAAAAATTAATCAACGATTAACAATTAAATTTTTCCTATAATGTTTAACCGCAATTAACGATTACATTCCAGTTTTAGTTGTTAATCACGAATAAGTATTATATTCCTCTTTTAGTCATTAGTTGTGATTATATCTTTAATACTTTTTAATCATTAATTGCGATTAAGTATTAAATTCTTATTTTAATCGTTAATTATTATGGACGATTAAATTCTTTTCAACTTTAATCATCAGTTGGATATCTCGTTAACGATCAATTATTGAAATTCTTTTTGTAGTTAAATCATGTATCTTGTTGTTCATGGTTAGAAGTCCAAATACAATAATGTATAAAAATATAATAAAGATAGCCAGTGAAACAATATCTAATGACAAATAAATGAATAAAATTTTTTACTGAAATAAAATTATTTATTACTATTTGTTTGTTTAACAAATTTTTAAGCAAAAGTATAAATCAGTATAAATGTGTATAAATATATTAGCACTAATATGAATAGTAAGTATAAACATGTTTTATTTCAATTAAATATCTTAATTCTAAAGCGTTGTTATTTATTACAATTTCACAGTATATTACTTTTCAATTTGAATAAAATTATAATCAAATTCAGTTGACAATTCTAGTATATTTGTTTTAAATTTTCTTTATAAAAAGATGATGTCATGCCAGCTTTCACATATTATTCAACCAAACTCTGTGCGTTATGTATGTGTATATATATATATAATAAATACATATATAATAAAATATATATTATATATATATTAGTCATAAAAATCATTTTCTTACCATATGAAAATGTAAGTGACTGGCCAGATTGTATACGCCAGTTTTATACATATTCATTTTTATTTGATATTAAAACCTTACGTTATATAATACGCTTTTACATTGTAAGAGAGAGTTTGGAATTTAGTAAAAATACTGTGACAATCTCGTTGAACAAAATAGTCATGCTTTGTACATATATTTTTAGGACGTTAAAAAAAAGCTATAGCGAAATTTTTTAATGTCGACGTCTGATGTCTTCATAGAGTTTGACAAAACTTGTTTTAATTACTTTTTTTTGGCACGTAACGAGAAAAAAAAAAATTACTGATCATATCCTTTGAAAAGAATAAAATCCATGATACAATATTTTTTTTACATAGTACACTGTTTCATTGGGTACATTACTATTAAATTGCAAATATTTAAGCAAATTTATATTTTTATGAATAAAGAAATAGAACTCAAACAGAATACTGCTTCATATAGTGAATATTTTAACAATTAAATTTTGAATATATTATATATTTTATACTTTGCATATGTTATGCGTTATACACGTATTAACGCATCGAATCTTCAAATTTGTATCTTAAATTTTTCCATAAAAGCAGGTATTGTTTTATTTATGAGAAATTTGAGGATACAAATTTGAAGATAATCAATAATGAATCTTTTAATCAATTTTTGAAAGTTCAAGATATTAATATTCACACATATTTAGATGAAACTTTAATGATTATTTCGGAAGCAAAAAAAACAAATCAATGTATGTATCATATAAAATACAGTAATTACATTTTATTATGAACAACAAGAAAGTATTTAACAAATAAATTTTATTAATGCATTTTATACAACAAACAATAACATATTTTATTACAATCAATTACTCATATGAAACTCATAAAATTTGCAGAATTCTATTGAAACGACTGCATTAGAGTAAAATACGAGAAAGACGCACTCATCATCTAAAATATAAGAGATTTCAATAAATTGAAATTGAACGATATTTACATCATAAATTATTGGAAATATTACCGTCACAAAGCCTTCGTAACACGGAGTAAACAAACCAGAAAGATTAAATTCGTATGGTTGCGAAGTTTTTAACATGATCAACAATAATAGTTTTTGCGCTTTTAATGGAATATAATACCATGTAGAATCGTATCTGTATATTATTGTATGTGTCATTTGATATGTGTAATAATATATAGTCAGGAGCATAACTGAGATAATAACTATTCATTTCGCGTGAATCGTTTCTCATCACTTTAAATTATATAAAGAATGCAAATTTTAATAATTTAACAATTTTAATAATTTCAATAATTTTTCAAAGTTGCGAATATTTTTTATTTGTCTGTAACAAGAAATAATCTGTTTCGTTATATATCATATTGGTAAGATTGTTTATAAGTACATAAACATATGTTCATTGATTTATTACATTGAATAAACGGTTAGTTACGCTGATTAAAGATTTCAATCAGATTTCTGTGTAATTTCTGAATTTAGTTACTTGATTATGAAGTAATCATGATCATTTTTAATAATGTATAACATATTTTATGTTTATTTTTATAACATATAATAAATTTTGTGATTAACATTTACGAAACGGATGACCTCGAAATATGTTGTTAAGATCAACATTTTGAAGAAATTTTTCCCATATATGTTACTATCGTTCGGTTTTAGATTCCGAGAATTGACAAAAATCATTTTGTCATCTTATATCGTATTTCTACAGTTTAAAATATATTTATATCAATTGAAACTATCAATACAGGCTTTGATGTTAAATTTAGGATAGATTTGATCCAATATTAAACGCTTTAATAGAACATCGCTGTTAGTACAGGTACTAAATAATAACATAACCACAATTCATATTGAACTTTATATTATTATCATCATTCGAAATTGAATACACCTCAGCTATGTAATAAAAAATGCAACTATTCAATTACTTTCAATTACACTGCATTGAAAAAGAAGAATCAGTTATGTAGCCTGCATAATGTGTTTCGCGAATTTCATATCGTGGAATGTTTGCTCGAATTTTGCGCCACTTTTCTACATTTTATGTTTGTGCATTGTTCTTTGAATCACGGATGTTGATTAACAAAATTTATCTTAATAACTAAACGAGTTTAGTTCTTATATTCTGTACAAGTTATTAGTACTGAGATTTAAAACTTAAACCTAATCCCATCTTATATTGATAGTTTTAATTAATACAAACGCTAGAGATACGATATAGTCTCGGAAACTAGAGCTAAGAGGTGATAATATGAATAGGAAAAAGTTGTCCAGAAATGCTTTTCATAATATATTTTAAAGTCATCGAAATCCGTGAAATCGTCCGTTTTGTAAATAATTACCAATTTCATGTCTATGTTGATTTAATTAGTTTTTACAATGTTCCAATTATTTGAAACTTATATAAAAGAAATAAATCAAAAGTATTTCTATCTTAATTAGTAACACCTATAACATGATTTTCAAATTTTAAAATATATGATAATTTTTAATTACTATTATATATTACGTTTTAACAATTATTATATATTTTATTACTGTCAATAAAATGAAAATGAAAAAAATAATATAAAATACATAGAAGTGAATTTATTAAATATATAAAATGTGTGTGTGTGTGTATCTAATGTTTTTCTTTAATTTAATTTCGTTTTCTTATACAATTGCCGAAGAATAGTTGGTTAATTGGAGATTCTGGATAATCGGGTGATACCGGTGATTACACATAAAATTGAATAATTGGAACTACACATAAAATTCCTAATTGAGAAACGATTCAAAATCAGTAGAGTAAAATTCATTCTTACGATTCTGTACAAAGTATGCCAAATTGTGTCATGAAAGCTGAAAAGTCATATTAGTTAGAGTAAATATTAGTAGAAAAAAATTTGATTATTTAAAATATTGGTCAATATTTTTTGTTACAAACGATTAAAGAAGCATTCGCAATTTGAAAAAATTGTTTACACTGATTTCAATTATTTAAAATATTTCTATTATATTCATGCACTATGCATCTTATTATTGTACTAAATTATACTAAAGACGAATTTGGACAAAAGCGATGATTAATGGTTCAGTTATTCTCTTCATTAAGATCATATTGTTTACCTAAGAAATAGAAGAACTTTTCATAAAAAATTGATTTAAACTTACAATTCGATGAATATATCCATACTTGTATTTATTACTAATTGTCCATTGTGATTATTTAGGAACATGATGGCCAAGTACATGACAACAAGTACAAGACATATGAAAATTTCCAGTCCATCGTTTACAGATGTCATTGATTTGGAAAGCTTAATAAAAAGAATTTCTAGATTAATTCTTTAATAATATACTACTATATTACGTATGTAGCGGTCTTTATTTGAACATGATGTTACATTCCCCAATATATTTGTTAGTTAAGTTTAGGTTAGCTTGTAACAGATAAAATTCAATACAAATTACTCATTTTTTAGTTTGAATTTTTTGATTTCATTTTTACAATCTTGAATTTTAGACGCTACAATATTTAGATACTTTTTAATTGCAATCATACCTTGTATGAAGGCAAATGTTAATTTTTCGTGGAACAAAAACATAATTGAAATGAGAGTTAGAATTAATGATATAAAAGAAAGTTTAGAAATATTTTCAGAAGAAAATAATATCGCTACTATTTAAAATAATAAAATATAAAGAAGGTGAAAATATAGAAATTTGCATTAATATATAACAATATACAATAATAAATTCAATAAAGATTATACAAAAAATATATTTTCTGATAGCGTAAAATAAGACGACATACACAGAGGAATCATTTTAAACAATATCGTGTATATCAAGAAATGGGTTAATTACCTTAAAACATAAAAAATGCTTTAATAAATAAAATTAGCAAGTAACGTGAGAAACAACACACTAGAGAACCCTCGGACTATTTAATATTATACGGGGCGTGTAAAAATTATTTGTCACAAGTTCATGGTTTTGACAGATGATTTTACACTTTTGGGCCAGTGAATATCTATTAAGTAAAGTGTCCAAATAATTGACTTCGGTACCATTTTCAATTAAACTTCTTTCGTATTGCGTCGTATTTTAATTGTCGCGAAGACAAAGTGTCACAAACCAATCATGAGTCTCAAATGATCTGTTTTCTTGAAAAATGATGTTCTAACTGATTTTATTTACATTTTATGTCAGGTGTGATACAGACTAACATCAGTATTATTATCTTGCGACCGTATAATATTAATTATAATTAAGAAAGAATTTAGAAAGATGTTCAAGTTTTGGTTGTATCAATGAAAGAATACTTACTCGATATAAACTCACACCGAATGAGATCACGAATAGAAGACTCGCTACCATATAATGTATCGTCATTTTGCCCAGCATAGTATTGCCTAGTCTTCACATATAAATGATACAAAATGCAAAACAAGATATTATTAATATAAATAATATATAATTAATATATATTATTAATATATAATTAATATATATTATTAATATAAATATATACAGTGAAGTTATCGTTATATTAGAATATTATATTACCAACATGAGCGCTTTGTTGTGAATATCCACAGCTCGGTGAAAATCCATTAAATTTAAATCAATTTGCTGTGACAATGAAGTTGTGTTATACAAATTTTTAATTGTGTTTTGTAATCGATAGCTGAAAATGTGTGAAACGAAGTTTCAGTATTGTAAGCGAAATAATATAACAGAAAAATTAAATAAAAATTTATAAAAAAAGTAACAATTTCATTGCTATACAGCGAAGTACTTAATTACCGTTAATAATATATAAAACGTTTAACACGTTGTTGACCGATAATTTTACGCAGAAGCTATCTCATATCACCGGCTATTATTTCGTAATTGAGCATGTAAAGTGAAACAATCTAAATAAACTTCAATGTACTTTGTTCATGACAGAATGAATTTAAGTAAAACTTGGTATATTTCTCATATATATTATATTTCATACATGTAATATATTTCAGTAATTTTTTCTGGTGCGATAAATTGTATAGCAATCACTTACGTATAATGATACGCAGGTTTTGCAAATTTGCCGTTTTAAAGGTCTAATATCCGATTCATAACTGTTTTTCGATAAATTATCAATTTCCACATCACTACAATATATTTCAAAATCACTCGGACTATCGGATAAAACGTCTTCGTGTAATTCGAATTGAAAAGTTCTTCACATGATCAGTTATGATTGACATTTTTGTAACACTAAAATTGGAATAAAAACCTAAATATCAATAAAAGTAATTTTTGTATAATAAAGTGAACATGGTTGAGCACGAAGAAAGATTTCCCCGAGTGTCAAAAATTAAAATAGCCAATTCAAGTGCAAATACGAGTTAACTCATGACCGGTCAACAATGTGTTAATAAAAACATTTTGGTTAATGAAAACCAATATAAAAATTTTTTTAATATTTTTTAATTACTTGTAACAAGAAATGTTTATTGAGTCATTTCTTTTCGAATAAAATTTATTAATTATTAATTTCGAATTAATTTATTAATGTGTGGGGAATGATGCAGTGTGAGTAAAATTAGGATAGATGGTGTATGCGCTCATGTGTGTGAATATCCGACGATCAATAGCTCGCGGATAAAAATGCCAAAAACAAGCGATATTCGGTGCATTTGGTAACGAATAACGAACCTTGGCAATAGAAAGAAGTATTTTCTTTTTTTACATTTTATCTCTTCTCTTTTTTTTTTTTGCTTTTTTAATTAATAAAATTTGTTATTCCTAAATAGAAAATTATAGGAAAGTGGCAAACAGAATGTTGAGGAAAGCATCGAGGAAACCAGTAAGCATAGAAAAGATGTTTTTGCGAGGTTTTTAAAGCGGTTAATAGCGTGGTTAGTAGAAGTGTGTTTCGAAATGTCGTCGAAGTGTCAAAAATCTATGCTTATAGAAAACATTACATATGTATGTAATATCATATGTGATTTTTAGGTTATTTAAAAAACGAGGTTTAAGAAATGATCCATCCATGTTATTAATAGAAATAAGTAAGAGAATTGAGAGTTTAATTGATTATACCCAAAATTAACAGAACTTTTTGGTTTCAAAAAAAGCATATCGTTCATAAATAAAAATTAATAACTTATTAGAAAAAAATATTGTCATATATTTGGTTTTAAGAATCCCCATAGATGCAATCGAGATTCAAATTTTGTGTAAGTCACATCGATACAACAAATTTGTATATTCTTAGCTAATTTTTCTCATTTTTACTCAACTTGGAATACCAATTGTGTGATAAAATATTAGTTTTTTTTCCAGGAAGTGGTGTATTTTTGATTCTATCTAATTAATTGCTTGTAGAATATTCTTGTATATCCACAATCATGAACTGATTTATTATAGCGTACATTTGATACAATTTTGCTCGAAATTCAATATTTATATGCAATATAAAACGAAATTGAATTAACGAATATTTCTTGTTACAAGCAAATAAACGACGTTGAAAATTACTGAAATTATTTTTAGTTGTGTGAAATGTTTCTACGATCCGTAGAATGTTAATAAATCATATGTCACGATCACCATAGCGTGATTTCACACTTTTTATTTGGTGGTGATAAAAATTTTCCCTCAAAATTTACGCTGATTTTCAAAAATAGAGATCAAAAATGAGAATTTTTTCCTAGTTTTATCGTATGAGAACCAATTTTGCAGGACAGATCCTGAAATGATTCGTTCCTTTGGAAAATGATGCCGAAGTTCAAATAACACTTACAATTATTTTATTTGAAAATTTCTAAAAATTTCCAAAGTTATAACTAGATATCCATGCATTTTTAAGAAGATAGTAAAAAGATGAAATTTGTTCACTTAAAATTGAAAATTTATTCACATATTTAATGTAAGAAGAATTATAGTCTGAATTTCACATATTTCCTTACACTTTCTGCATTATTTGCATTTTTACACCATAATTTTTCATAGGTGCATAAAAATCTGCAATTTGATAATGCATTCACTCTATTGTAAAAATTCAAATTCTGGCTTCATTGTTAATAACACACTATTTATTTTCCATTTGATTAAAAAAATATATACTCATTGTAAATAAATTTACTAATGGAGTTTTAACATTATTTTGAAAGAATGGTTGCAATCCGTAGTTCCTTCTGTAACTTTGTTTTTCGTTTCTCGAATAAGTGCCATGCAACAAATTTGATATTGAATTTGAAGATTGAGTTCAATTTTGCAACAATCCGCTATATCTTAACAAATCTCTAATCCAAAAATGTACTGGTTGTGACATATAATTTTTAATCATTCTTTACACGTAGTTCATGTGACATGAATGGGAATTCATGAAAAGTTGACATAATAATTTCTCACACCTAGTAATTTTGAATAATCCGGATAAGTAATGAGCAACAATATTGAGCATCGATTCTGTACAAGTCGTAGACAAGAATCCAATTGTAGTAATGAATATAAAACACAAAGAAAAGATATCGACGTATATTGTTTGCTCGTGAGAAAACTCCGTGAAATATTTAATTAAACGAGTCCGAGGGTCATTCCCAGGTTTTACGAAATCCATCATTATCGGAGTTAATAAACTTGATGAAAAAACTACAATTCCCGTACAAAATATCCCTAAAATTTGAGAAGATCGATTAATGAACATCTATCATACCTTATAGTATTTTTATGTCACCTGTTGTCATTGAATTAGCAACGTTCACACAATTTTCAATATCGTACATGTGTTTAGCGAAATTGAAGGACGCAATTCAATAATAAATTTTGTTAATTACTAAAGTACATTCATTCATACATCTTGTACAAGTGTAAAGTCTAGACTATACACTATCACTCACAGACTTACACATAATTAGTTTGTGCTTCCCGCTTGCCATCTCTGCTTTCATTACAGTATGCACCCTTTCCGGCAAAATCTAAATACACTGCCTTGTCTGCATTTTCTTCTCAATTTTTCCTTTCATAGAGCAAGATCAACAACATACTTCAATAAATAAAAATGGAACATACATATTCTCTATTGCTTATCTTTCACAATCAATACTCTAACAGTGAACTAATATATATACGCGGTGAGTATAAACGAATGACAATAAAAAATTGTCGATAATTTAAATTGTTATAAAATTGTAAAAAATCATATAATATTCCACTCGATTTCATTTTAAAGCATATAGTTACTTTATATTAGTATTCGTGAGTTCTTCTTTTTTAAAGATGACATCACATCATTTAGCGCATAAGAAATTAAGGCTATTTCTTTTCTTGAAAGTTTTAAAAATTGAAACATTTTTAAAAACATTAAAAAGTTATTTTCGTGACCAGATCCAGTAGCACTTTAAAAAATATCTTTCCTTTATATGGACTTAAACTTGCTGTAATATATTTTTTCAGCATTCTGTTGAACTTCGAATATTTGAAATTAAATTACAATATTTGAAAAAATCCTAACATTTATCCAACTCTAACATTTGAAATTTAATAAAATAGTAAAAAAAGAGTCTTAGGAAGAAATTTCAATCTTCAAGAAAATCGTGTATCATAACATAATTTGCTTAATGTAAAGATCGGAAATTATAAAAAAATGAAAATGTCCTTGTTTTCCCATTTTTTATATCATGTAAAATCATCTCTGTAAAAAAACGAATTCATAATCGTTAAAGTAGAAAATTTATGTTTTCAAATAAAACCAAGTGAATTATTATATGATATTTTTTTTAACTTTAACTTTACAAAGTTATAATAGATGAAACTATTTAAATTATCGACAGTTTTTTATCGTTATTGATTCACTTGTATTCTTCGCGTATAATATTAGCCTAGTAAGATATTATATACAGTAATACATGAACTGCTAAACTATGCAATTTAGTAGTAAGTTAGTAGTAATATATAGTATATATATAATAGTGGTAATATATAATAGTAGTGTATTTATATAAAAATAATATTTATAATATATAAAAATAATATTTATTAATAATTTATTAATATTAAAATATGTTAAATTATATGTTGAAAACTCTAAGTGGTCTGAATTCAATATATATAACTGTATTTGCATAAAAAATAACATTTTCTTATATAATTGTTTGAGGAATCGATCTTTATTATCCCTTTGCGGACTACGCATGTATGTGTCTGCTTAAACCATCTGGCCGATGAACTCATGTGTGTTCGGCAGCGAAAACAACTGATAGAGCCGAACTCATGTATGCGTCCGGCGACACAGTGATGGAACCAAAAGTATACATACGCATACACACGCGCGCGCGCGCGCGTTTAAAAAATCTGAGGAAATATTGAGTCGCGTTCAGTCAGCGTTCTGCTCGCTACTCGACAAGGCTATTATTTTAAAAATTTTGTAATCCCAAAAATGCGAGGAAAGTGTGAAATAAGTGAACAAAGAAACAGTTATACGGATACTGTGCTCGATGAAAGAGAAACTTATAATCAGATTTAGAAGGTGAAAACAAAATTATAAATAACAATATTAAGTTATTTTATGGAAATAGGAAAAGGCGCAAAATAATAAGTACATGTTTAGAAGATTTGAGTAATGAAAATATTGATGATTTTGGAGACACATCTGTAAGTTTTTCACGGTCAAAAAATAATTTGAACCCTATATTACATTATTTTATATGAAACAGATTCAGTGATACAAAGGAATATAAATTTGAGCTTCACGCGTTTAGATGTCTTTTCGTTATACTTTTCAGAAGAGTTAATTTCGCGTGCAATGGAAAAAACAAATATTTATGCGAAATATGTGATTGAAAAGAAGCAATCCAAATATACTTCACCATCCTTCAAAGTTTGGAAAGATATTTCATTGTCTGAAATGTACAGATTTTTGTTTGTTGCGCTATGTTTATTGCGCAAAAGAAAAACGTCCCGTTGAAACAATATTGGTCAACGGATATAATATTATCATTGTGGTAATCTTCTTAAAGTCATCTCAAGGGATAGATATTTAGAGATATTTAATAACATTCACTTCATTGATATTAATGTACGAGATCCTAATGATCCGTTAATAAAATTACGGCCTGTAATCGATGTACTTAAAACAGATTTTGCTAAATCTTTTTATCCATTTGAGAATCTTTGTATTGATGAAAGTCTGTTGCTATAAAAAAGGAAGATGTCACTTCAAACAATACATTCCTTCTAAAAGGAGTCATTTTGGCGTAAAATTATTTAACATTTGTAAAGTCCGGACAGATATATCTACACTGGAAAAGAGACAGATATTGAAACAAATATTTTGGCGCTTCGTAAATCCTGAAATGTAGTTACTTTTGCGAAATATAAGATTAATAAGTTCTTTTTAAGAAATATAAGATTAATAAGTCTGTTATTCGCGAGCTCGAAACATGTCTGGATGTATCGGCAACATTGTTTAATTACTATTGGTGAAATGAATATCGAGCGAACAAGCCAGGAGTTGTGGATACAATGCTGCTTTTCTTCCTGAGCAGTTCGCTAACAGTTCTAACCAGTCTGAACCTGGCTTAAGATAAAACCACATTCGTTTATTTTTAAAACTTATTTCTTTTGTAACACATTTCTTTTCTAACATATTGACCATATGAAACCTATTTCTAATTTGTTGCATTGTATTTAGTTTTTCTAATATCTAAAATCTATCTAATATTTAATTAGACAAAACAACTTAATACGAGACCCATCTCACAATAAAAACTTCTAAGAGCATTGTAATCGGAAAGAATAACATGAAACAATTACATAGCTTCAATGTTGAATCTTCATTACTGAATGATATGCAACTAAAAGGTAAGCCTCAAATTCCATTATAGAACGATATTTATGAAAATGATTGTACACTTATCATTTTGCAGCTATTTGTAATTTAATCGAATAGCTGTAAAAATTTTCTGCAACGTATTTCACAATTACATATTTCACAAAAAGCTCCATTAACTTTAACGTCAACATGCAGACACACTAACAAATACATAATTAATTACGAAGCCATCTCCGATTTCGAAATATGTCGATTTGTAATAGTCGGTCTCTTTTGTTTTCGAAATATTCGCCAAAAAAATTAGTTTAAAACAATATAATTTATTCGACAGCATTTGCGTTTAATAAAGAGTGTTTAGTTATGGTTAGGTATATACAAATGATTATATGAATATGATTATGTTTTCAACTAATGTTCGAGAAAAACGGTTCTACTAAAGTTGATTTTAAAAGATCAATGTACAATTAATTTTACATCGAGCATCTAAATTATTTCTGCTATTGAACTTGAGAGAAAATGAAAACTAGGATTCCAATGGCATTGAGGCGTGTATTTGACATTAACAAAAAAAAAAATCTAGTGAACGTCATTTTCACAGTTCTTTTCATGGTCAGTTTTAGCAAATTAACATTGATTTTTTAAAACGCGACATTTTAATTAAAGTCAAAACATGTTTGGTGACTTATATACTTATGATCTTGAAGACAAACAAATGAGTTTCATTTTAAAGGATGTAAAAACTATAAATCGAGAACAGTAATATCATCTTATTTTTATTAGGTGTTCAAGATGTTGGCTACCTATCAGAACATATTTGGATACAATAAATGAATATGATACGGTTACGATAAATGAATATGATATGGATATGATAAATGAACGATTCAATATCGCTTTTTTTGCCATTTACGTGATACACCGAGAACAGCTATTTACTATTTATTGGTCACAAAAATCTCTGTTTACTAGTTATTAAGGTCAATCACGACTGATGTCGATGATGTACCTTTACGTATGTGGGAAGGACCACATACTGATGTGGGGATAAAAATGAAACTAATTTCGATGAACTTGAATTTACTGAGCCTTGTGGCTCATATGCAATTCTTTCTTGGTAAAGAATGTTGAACACATGATTGATTTGAACTGAATTGAACTGACTTTGTACAACTATTTGTAACTCAAATGTTTGTCTAACTTGAATAATTGAACTATACTATAATATCTGAACTCCCTCTTTGTGACTGCCTGTCCTTCCTTTTATCCATTTTTAGTCCTTTCTTTTACCCTTACCAAAAGAAGAGTTGTAGAGCGGTGGATGTGCTAAAACCAATCAAGAAATATGGGAGAAGATTTCCAAATTTTCCTATTGCCACCCATGAGAGTAGGGTAACATTTCTGGGAATGTCTTCGGAACTATCCCGCTGCATATATAATTCCTCGAGTACCTATTTGTTGTGACACGATGATCCCCGTGGTGCGGAAGACTTTGTCGCACTTAACTGACCTAAATGTATAGGGCGCCTTATCTGGAGTTTCCTAAGTGGTCAAATTTTTGATTTGCCACGCTGAGTTAGGATACATCCATATATGTCATAAGTGTTACGTACTCTTGCCCTTAACACTATGTGCTAGTAATTCTCTAATTCTCTAATTTTATACTTTATAAGCGAAAGTATAAATGACAAAACGAAATAAGAAAAAATAAACAAAATAGTAAAAACAACAAGGAAATAATAATAACAAAAGAAAAAAATAAAAGAACAGCATTATTCTGTACTTCAGCGATAAAAGCATGAACAGCGGAGGAGCGAAGCCATCTTACCATCTTACCTTCATCCAAAAATAAGTACAACTTTATTTATACCTCAGTTCTAATCAGAAAATACCAAATTATATCCCCCAAATATCTTAAATCTAACGTTATGAGAAACGTATTTAGGTTAAATTCAAGTTTTTGTGGGAATTGCATGATGAGAGGTCAAGATTAAGCCCGCCTACGCTTTCATTATGAAATTAATAAAAAAAAATTCAGTTCGTTTTAAAAAGAAGTATGGACATTAGCTTGGGTAGAATAAATTTCTAGTCAGCGGCAATTGACAGTTTTTCGCAAATATCTCGTAAACTGAAACAGTCCAACCTTTTTGTCAAAGGAAGAAGTTGTTCGAAATGTGTTGATTATAAATATTAAAAAATATTAAAATAATCGTGTAATTATGTAAATATTAAAAAATCATCATGTAATCAGAAGAAGCAATTTTGTTTTTTCCATGTATAATTATTGGTAACTTTACTCTACGGTAGACTGTTCGTTCATAGCAACAACAAGAGGATATTTTCCAAATGTAATAAAATGTTTTCTTACAGAGATAAAGATTGAACAAGCGACTCCCATCATTAAAGTATTTCCTTAATATTTGTATCTCGACCAAATCATGTAGCAGCGTTTCTTCCATACGAATTTGGTCAATACAGACTCGGATCTATATTCAAATACACAACACTAATAATTCTAAACTATAAATAATTTTAAATAATAGAATTCTAAGTAATTCTAAATTTTTAATAGTTCAAAACACTGGTACACACTTACATCTGAAGATAATATTATAAAATTAATATATCGTAAGAAAAATAATACACAAGGAAAAGTCATAGACAGTGTTAGAACGCAGCTTTGTAACGTAATTTCAGAGTATAAAAGCGACACTATCTGAAAATATATCTTCATTAGCATTAATTAAGTAATACCAGGTTTAAGATTATAAATCAAAGGAAAGATGAAGCATGCAATTTTTCTAATACGTTTTCTCTGTAAATTACTTTAAACTGTCATTAATGCAACATGAAGTAAACAAATATATTTCTATGTATTTTTTTTCTGTTTTGATAGATACTATCAAGCGGCAATTCCGACATAGCTATAGAATAAATTATAAATATCTCCGTATCGGAGCTAATGGAGTTAAGGAATATATTATAAATATCCTCCGAAGTCAACGGATGCAAAAGATTAATATTTTAAATACAGGATGTTTTCCATGGCATACTTCTACATGCTTCTACATAAGCCGCATAGCATAACATCTTTCCATTGAAAATTTTGTTTTGGAGAGAAATCGAATTTGAAAATTCGTACCTAAAATAATAAAAAATACCTACATGAAGTTAACTAATTTCGGATATCTTCGAGGCGTCAATAATTAAGAGTTATTTCAGGTATAAAAATAAATTGAAAATATAAAATAAAATTTTTTGTTTGATGTTTAATTTTTTCAATACGTTTAGTTAAGGACTGGCTTGGAACACGTGCATAGAGTTTGCGATATAATAGACCACCGCTTTTCTTATAAATGCTTCTTTTTAAAGGAAGTTGAAGATGTTGTAACGTTTTTTATAGCCAACATGATATAATTTTTTATGTTTGCTACATTGTTCAAGAAACAAAGACGATCTTTAATGGTTTTAAATAGTATGAAAGTATTAACTTATGTATGTCGAAAAATTATTAGTTTAAGACCTTTTAATCTGCAAATGTAAGTAAGTAAGTATTTTTCTGTTCATATTGATCCTGTCTTTAGACACATAGATTTTATGTAATTATCTACTATTCGCATAGATTTTATAAAATTAAAGTTGAAATATCTACTAAATTAATAATTTCTTGACATATGTCAATTAATACTTTTTTTTACATATAATATTTAACTACGCCGATTAGATTAAAATACATATCATTCTGTTTAAAAAGCTGAAGGTCACCTTTGTTTCTCGATCAATAAATCCGAGTACATGATAATGCCCGTAAAAAGACATCACAACTTTTTCTTTTTTCATTTTCTTCAAAAACTTTACAAGAAAAATGTCCTTTACACATTTGATGTACGCGTATTTGATAAATGTTTAAACTTTGAAAACAAAACTTTTTATGCAAAAATTGCATTCTTATTCTTGATATTTTATACACTTATTATTCACATCTATTATTCACTCAATCTATAATTAACCTGACTCAAATATTTTGACAAATTCTCAATCTCGATTCTCTAAAACGAAGCGTCATATGAAAAGATTTTGTTTTCTTTTCTCTGTTTTGTGTGTTGTGCTTGTTTTTGTATGTCGATTGTACCACACTTTCACAAGCACTTTGCATCTAATACAGAGATGATAAATTTTATTTTAATATAATACAATGTACGTGTAATATACTTATAATATTATATATACACAATATAATATTATATTGATATAACACACATAAATAATTATTTTAACAAATCAATGTCAGATAGCTTTGTAAAAAATGGATTTTGAATAAGTTGTTATACTGTGTACAAAATGAATGAATGATATCCGTTACCTGGATTACTGAAGCGGCGATGAAACCAGTGCATAGAAATATTCTCTTAATCATTGTATGAATTGATTTTTGAAATGGCCATAGTCCGACAATACGCGACACAATACGATAACCGTTGTATTGTTTCTCGAATACGTCCATGGTTATTGATTGTTGAAGAGCATCTGTGCATAGACATCGAGGAATCCTTCCAAGATACCTCGTCTTGATTCATTATTTACGGCATTCTTTCTTTTTTCTAAAATTTTCATCGTGTCACTCGTCCGTTAAAGTATAATGTGCGAGAATTACAGCTGTGCACTGCCGATCGATTAAATTCATTTCCGCTCCTCTAGGAATGTATGCATAATAAATATCAACTTGAAGAAAATTGTAGTCTCGATGAAATTCCTTTCTTCTTATTTTCCCTTATATTTCTTACTTCTTTTTTTTTTTGTCTTAGGCATTGCAGAAGCTTTTTGCAGTATCATTATTCGTACAGTTGCCACACAGTTCGCAATGGAATATGGATACATCGACTCTTTTCTATATGGATACATCTATTCTTCTTACTATTAGAGGAAATATAGTAAAAGTCAATGAGTACGAAGAATTGCAATGTTTGGCTTGGAACCATGTAAACGGTAATGAAGAACACAGCAAAATCCAACCAGGTAAAAATATGTGCTTATATCAAGTAATATGAGATACATGAATAATGACAATTGAAATATTTTGAGTTGTTACAACCAATATAAACATTGTTCTTATATTATGAATATTTCTGTAGCTGTTTGTAATAAAAAATATTTATTGGCTCAGGTTCTTAAAATGTTTTTTGTAATCAAATTCTTGAGTCTTATTAGTATTTACAATCTTTTTAAGATCTATTATGATAGCTTTAATACGTTTTCAGATAAAAGTAATCAGAATTAATTTTATTTCATTGTTCTTCAATTGTCTTCCTTCAATTATTCAAAAATAAATAGACTTTTAAAATGACATTTTAAAAATGTAATAAAAATAAGTTATAAAAATAATATTAGATTTCAGAAATTTTGTATAAAAGTCTAGTATTTTAGAAGCATCTCTACAGATTTTTTGTAAAACTGAAATCTAATTCTCAAGATAAATTGGAAAAATTTCACAAAGATAGCAATTCGGATATCCTTTTTATTTTGAAGATTGTCATAGACATTTTCAAATATTTACGATGTTATAATAATCTGCAAAGTATTGTATTCAAGTTGAACACTTAAATTATTTTCAATACTATTAAAGTCAAAAAACAGAAAAATTGCAATTTTATGGTTTAATTATTATACTTTTATGATGTACATTATATCGATAAGCTGATTTTAAGATCATTTTGAATCATTATATACTTTTTGTTATGCAACTTTTTAATCAACATTGTTTTACAATTGTTATAATTTTGAATAAGCTTTAACATTAAAATGTCTTTTCTTCTGTTTTATCTATAATTAATTAATATTCATGATTTATATTTTATACAGTTACAGCTTTAATTCAGAATGCATGTTATGCAATTAATTACCATAATACTGTTAGAAATCTCATTCAATCCTTTATATATCATATTCAGAAATATGTTCAAAATTTTGTATATTTCATAAACTAAGTTGATTTATAATGTTATTTTATTATTTTTATATCATTTGAATTTATATTCATTTTTTAAATTCAAAATCGTTTCAGGATCAGGAATGGCATAAGTTGAATTTGCCTTGATAGTATATAATAACTGTGATCTTAAAACATCATTCAATATTATCTCGGGATGAGCATTTTGTCGTCATTAGCATATCTAGATATTATAAACGTCTCTGTCAATTATTTTCTCTTTCCTTCTACGACACTGAAAATTCTAATGTTCGATTTAAATGAAACACTCGGTACATCACTATACTTAGAAAAGATTCTAGTAGAATTCTTTTGTAAATAACAGTTTTATGATTTTTATGCTTAAGACACAAAAAAATATTCAAAATTTTTCCTCAAAATTGATTTTTTCTGAAACAAAAGGAAATGGGGAAAAAATGAACTTACAAATGAAATACTCATAAAAATTTACGAATCACCAATTATTTATTGCAACCAAACTGTATATTGCATATTGTTATTAATACGTTTATGATACAGCTTAAAAATTCTGTATGTCCAATTTAGGATATAAATATATTTTCCAACAATGCATTCCGAAGCGCGAAAGTCACGTTCTATCGTACTTTGCAGGTTTCATTTTATAATAGATATTTTATATGATTCATCATTATATATAGTATTTAATTTAACTGTTCGTTATATGGAAATAAAACGTAATTTTCTTCACAATAATATTCTGTGGTTGTAAGGAAAAGAGTCGCGTATCTCAATTTTAAAAAATTTAAGTTTATGAATTAATTGAATTATAAAGTACAAAATTTAGGTATGTATGATGAAAAAATGAAAACAAATGCAAATTTATACCGCTAAAAGGAAACAAGAAAAATTGCTAATGTAAAGAATTGGTATTATGTATTTTATTATTATGAATGGTAAGTTCTTTTACGTTAGGAGTATGCAACTTTTAATTTCTGTTATTTTTGTTCCACAGTGGATCATAGGACGTATGAGTATATAGCACGCTGATCCATACATATGGAATAGCGAACTGTTAACATTTTAATCTGTAAAGTTTTTGGTAATCTAATTTAGCGGCTCTTCCAAATTTTTCTTATTTCGCTATGTTTCTTCAATAAGAGTTTCATTTTTTCATTAAAAATATCATTCAGGAAAGTCAGAATAGTTGTATAGTTTTTGTATTAAATAAAAATATTATTAATTAAAAATTATATAAAATTATATAAAATTATATTATTAATTAAAAGTTATAAATAATTATAATTATAATAAAAAAATTATAATAGACAATAGTATGCAGTATTAATTTGAGAAAAGCCGCTAAATTAGAAACTCGCCGAATTTTTTGTCATATTTGAATGATATCTAAACAGTGGATTTCTTATATTTAGAGGAAACTAAAAATTGCAAAAATGTACAAAATATAACATATAAAACGTATAACATATAAAAATTTATAAAATGTATAATATATTTGTAATATATAAAATGTATAATATATTTATAATATTTAATAAATGATATAAATTACTCTTTAGGTTCTATTTAATTAGGTTTATAGATAAATACGAATTTGCATAGAAATCTGTAGTCTACTAATGCGACTGCGGACCTACGCTTCATTTAATAGTGGAAAGAAATGTTTTGTTGTACTTATCATAGATTCTATATAACTCTGAAAACAAAAATTAACTTTGAATATGATTTTCAAGATTAAATTCTTTTGTTCAGTCGTACTCTAGTCATCGTAAGGATAAAAAGTGTTTAAACAACCATCAGTTGCTAATAATTTGTTCTTTTGGAAAATGATGAGAAAATGTTGCAATTACTCAAGCCGATTTTAATTATGTAAGTATATTACATTACGTAAGTACTCTACACATTATTATATGTATACATTATTAACATTAAATGTTTTAATGCGCTTCATATTTCTAATGGGTAATGTATGAAAACATAATCATAGGCAATTAAGTATTAAAATATATACAGTTTCATTTCCTAAATTGGACAATCACAGCCCATTACCTTAAACAAACCTTGAATTGACCTAGGCCTTGAATTTCAAGGTTAAATTTTTATTGCATTTTCTAATATTCTATTACGTCAAGAATAACGAAAAAATTTCAAAAATATGGTAAAGAGAGACGATACAATATATTGACAGAAGAAAGACACGAGTATGATATAGAAATAAGGCTATATTTATTATGTATATATACAGAATGTTTCATGAAAGAGCTTCGTTTATACTTTATGTTTGATTCCGATAGCTGTCGTTATTGTCTAATCTACTTCACGTTAGAGCTAAGTATCAAATATAGTATTTAAAAAATATCATAGATGTAAACATATGTAAGCATATAATCTCAAATGTCTCACAATCATCATACTTATCATTTTTAAATGTGTTAAAAATGATAAATCACATTTACTCCCATGCTTCTTTATCGGATAATATTTTTTCCAAAACTTTAAAGTCTGCGTCAAATGCTGCGTTCTATTGAGAAAGATTATTTTTGCATACTATGTCAGCGAATAACATAAAGGATAATATACTAACCTAAATCACTGATAAAGATGGTTTTTGAATATATTGTCGGCGACAGCATTCTAGACATTCAGCAATCTCTCCTAAAATAATCGAATACCACAAAGCTGAAGAAATTATTGCGGTTATAGAAATTATTTTCATATATGAGTGTTAAAGCCAAGGGTACTCAATACTTATGGCATGGATGTTCTCTAACTTAGCGTGGCAAATTAGATCTTTAGCCACTTCAAACCTCCAAACAAGGCGCCCCGTACGTCTAGTCAATTTTCAGTGCGACGAAATATTCCGCATCACGGGGATCATCCTGTCATAACAACAGCGTACACACTACAACGTAGTGTGTATGCAGCGGGATAGTTTTCCAAAGACGATCCTTCCCAGAATATCCCACTCTTATGGGTGGCAATGGAAAAATTTGGAAACCTTCCCGCATACTTCCTGATTGGTCTTGGTATATCCCCCGCTCTGCAATTCCTCCTTTAGAAGGGGTAATTCAAAGCCAGATAAAGGAGAGAATCGGTCAGTTCCAAAAAATCATTCAATAGAGTTACTTACAAAAAGTCAGTCAAAAATAATTAGCCACAAATAGTTATTCATTACAGTCAGTTACGTTCTAGTTACGTTTTTAGTTACAAATACAAAGTGTGGCAGGATGGAGTCCTACATTTCCAAGGTGAATTATGAAGGAACGGTACAAAATAAGAAAAAAGAGCTTTATTTTCTGAAAGCACATATAATGCAGTTTTTTTGGGCTAGGTTTTAAAAATAATATTGTCCAAATGATGGCCTTGACGGACGATGCACATATACAGGCGTTCCTGGAAATTTTCGATTACTCGCTTCAGCATATCTTGAGGAATTCCGTCGATTTCTTCTTTAATGGCCTTGAGATCTTTTAGGGTTCGAGGGCGATGCTTATAAACCTCAGCCTTGAGATATCACCACAGGAAAAAGTCGCAGGGGCTGAGATCTGCGAGCGGGCCATGTAACATTTCCTCGTAAAGAGATCAAGCGACCGGGGAACGTCTCCTGCAAAATGGCTCGAAAACGATGGGCTGTATAAGCTGTGGCTCCATCCTGTTGCAACCAGAAGTTATTTGGATCTTGTTCCTCTTCATATTTTTTCATTCTGGAGCGTAAAAAGTTCTTCAATATGTTACAATATCTTATTTTTATTATTGGCCTTAGTCCTGTGTTTAGCTTATGTATCTTACAAATTAGGTAGCTTAAGGTTAACAGTATATATAATATGATCTCACGATGCGGAGATTAAGTTGTAGCGGATAGATAAAAAGATAGATAAAAAGAGGATAGGAAAGGAGTATTACTATAGAAGTACTTGTATAAAGAGCTTGAAGGCTTATGACTAGTATATATTTTTCTTATGGCGTTTATATTTTGATGTTTGTTGATTTTTATTAAACTATGATTTTGAGCAGCTTGATGTCAGGTTCGACTAGAAGTTGCTTGATAGTGATTGGGGGTTTGATGTTACGTTTTTCAAAAAGAGAGAACATTTTTTCCTGTTTTTGGAGTAAATCGGGCATGCCCAAATTATTTGGTCAACGTTTTGCATTTTGTGACCACAATTACAGGAGGCATGTTGGATTAGGCCAAATCTGATAAGTGAGGAGGCAAGGCTGTAATGCCTTGCTCTCGCTCTTTTGATCCATACTGTCATGATTGACCAGGGAAGTAGTGAGGATGAGGTAGTAATTACTGACAATGCCTAGAAAAATGCTGTTTGCTGCTGAGTCTGGAATCCATTCCAGATTGAAGTTATCTATTATGTCTGGTTGTTCGAATTCCGTTGTAAAGTTATTAAGATTGCAAGTAAGATTAGGAAGTGATTCTATGTATTGAATAATCTTCAAGAATATGTAATGATCTAATTAGAAGTCTGTCCTTGTTAGATGTTGGTCTGTGAGTGTGATATCGCGTTTGGTATACATGACGAAAATCTTCTAGAATTTCATTCAGGAAATGAGAACTATTTGCTATGAATATTGCAAGATATTTAGTTCCTAGGAATGTAGAGCGGTCCATGATACTAGGAAGTTGGATTCTACTTGGATTACATTAATTGGCGTGGTTCTCCCGTAGCCTAGGGCAAGTGTAATAGTTTCGTTTTGTATTCTTTCTAATTTGCGTCTATGAGATTTATTAGCTGGGTAATACCACATGCTTCCATAATTTATTTATAAGTGATTTGTAGATAATCATTAGCGTTTGCGGATCACAACCCCACCAGGTACCTCTTAGAAATCTTATAACGTTAAGAGATTTGTTACAGTGTTTAATGACATGATCAGTCTGAGTTTGGAAATTGAGTCTATTGTCTATGTAAACCCTGAGGAATTTGACCACTGGTTTACTTTGAATGACAATATTGTCTATTTGAATGGATATACTGGCTGGCGTACGAGGAGAGTTTCCAAACCAAAGCACTTCAGTCTTTTCAGTAGCTAGTTCGAGACCAATTTCCTGAAGATTTTTTTGAATGGTTTTGATTGCTCTGATAAGTATAGTTTTGACATATTCTGGTCATTATTCTGAGCTATGATTGTAATGTCATCAGCGTATTGCGTGATTAGGACCTCACTAGGTAAATTGTCCATAATATTACGTAGAGATTGAAAAGGAGGGGGCTGAGTATGGACCCTGTGGAAGGTCCTTATAAATGTTCTAGTTCTGATGGTTTTTCTCTAGGTTGCTGCTCCCTATAAACTGAGCTTGTCTTTCATACATCGTGTTGGAAACGAAGTGGGTGATTTTGCTTGTTATTCCAATTTGGAGGAGTTGCTGCGTAAGAGTTTGTCTTTGAACATTGTCAAACGCACTGTTGAAGTCATGGAATGCATCCGCAGTATATTTGTTGGTTCGATATGTTGGTTATGTCAGCTGTTGTGACCAGCGTCCCTATGTTTTCTGCGCATGAGCATCCTTTTCTGAAACCTGATTGATAGTGAGGAAGGATTCCATTGTATTCTACCCACCATAGAAGTCTGTTGTTTTGAAGCCTTTCCATTAATTTTCTTACACAGGAAGATAATGTGATCGGCCTCAGAGCGTGACCTATGTATTTAGGTATTAGGAATATGTGAACTTTTTTTCAGGTTTCCGGTATATTTTGTGTCTGATAGAGATCGTTGAAGATGTAGGAGTAATTTGCATTTGTCAGATAGAGATTTGATCATTTTGTAGTTTATCCTGTTTGGACTTGGTGCTGAGGTGAGTTTATTTCTTTCTAGGGCTACATTGAATTCCGTATAGTTAAAACGCTGGTCCAGAAATGGGTGTCGGTGTTCGTTTTCTGTTTCGGTCCTCTGAGGTGGAGAGTCCGGGACTCATGGAGGACAGATTTTGCTGACTGCGATTCGTTCGTAGATCGAACTCCTGGGAGTTGTCGCTAATATCTTTTTTTGTAATAGCCCATTTGGATTTGAAACCTTTGATCTTATTCCAGAACTGGACCGGATCGGATTTGTGGCTTAACTTATTAGGAAAATCCCTAAAACCTCTTTTTTTTTCTAAGTAGTTTTCTAACTGCTGCTGTCTGTTTGTAAGGATTACCTTGTCCAGTCTTCCATGTTATAGCCATTTCCTGTGTAGCCATTTTTTGAGGGAGGCTTTCCGGCGTTTTACTGCCTGATTACACTCGTTGTTCCACCAGCCAACTGGATTGCTTTTATGTGTCGTTACCGATTTTTTGGGCGTGTTTGCGATTGTAGATTCTTTCATTTTATTTACGAAAAAATTATATTTGTCTATTGTAGTTAAGGTATTGAAATCAAAACTCAGAAAGTACGTATAGTACATAGAGTCCATATCTTTTTTGAACTCAGTCCAATTTGTTTTAGTAGTGGAGAGTCGGTTAGTCTTTTTCTGATAGATATACTTTTCCGTATTCAAAGAACACTCTATGGGAAAATAGTCAAAGCCAAGCGTGTCCCCTAGTTGTTGGGCCGTGAGCAATATCTGTCTTAGTAATGATAAGATCTAGGTTCCTTCTTTTTTGATGGTTATATCCTGTGTGGGAATGGCTATTTGTATTATGTATAATGAGATTAAATTTGTTTATTATTCTGTGGAGATTTTCGCCAACAATGTTGGTGGCGTCACAGTTCTACATGGAGTGTAACGCATTGAAGTTCCCCGCGAGAAGGAAATTCCCTTCGTCACAGATAGACTTAACGCACGTTTCCCATTGGATCAGATTGAGGTTATGTTTCTGAGGCCTACAGCAAGCAATTATGGTCATGGGCTGCTGAAAATTGATGACTTTAATCGCGAAAGCTTCAGCAGACGAATCATTAGTGGTAAGATTGTCCATCGTCCGCCAGCAAAGTCCTACCTTGATCAGGATAACTAGACCACTCCCATTTCTGTATTGTCTGTCTTTTCTTATTATGTTAAAGTTAGGGATGCTAAGTTTACTATTAATGTTTAACCAAGTTTCTGTAACCTAAGTATTCTAAGAGCCATTTATATGGAGATATTAGATAATTCCATCTTACCTTTGTATTGCTTCACACTGTTCAGTTTTGTGAGATTGATATCTGACCTGTTTATAATTTGAATTTTATTGTTGCTAACTTGTGCCTGTGGTCCTTTGAGAGAGGATTTTTTTTGCTGACACTTTCTTTGTTAGTTTCTGTGTTATCATTGTTTGTTGCATTTTTCTGTAGTGAGAGTTTAGTGTAGTTTGGTTGACGGGTTGACGTTATTTTTAGGTTATTGACATTTTTTTTTGTTTGGGCTATTTTGTGGATCCATTTTTGATGCTGGCCATTGGTGGGTTGTTATCCATTTTTAAATGTCCTCCAATGCGTTTAATTTTAAACTCCTCTGATATTGAGAGCTTTTTCAGTTGAGGGAAGTTTATTAAATTAATTAAAACCTCTGAGGAGGTCTCTTTCGGGTCTAGTTTTTTGTTGGCTTGCATTTCTTGCTTTATCTGGGTTTTTGCTTCCCAGAAACTTTTGCTTTCGTACGCTATAACTTCATTAATTTTTTTGTTGTGTTGGTAGTGCGTGCAATTTTTGTCGAACGTTTTGTGGCTGCATTTACAGTGCAGACAAACTTCTGTTATTTCCATGTCGTATATATGACTGTTTGTGCCTTGGCTTTTCCCGCATTTAACACATACCACAGAGCTTCTACAAAATTTGGCAGTATGGCTGTAATTGTAGTTTCTGCAGGTTTTGACAAAGTTGATATATACCTGTACCTTGATGTTGTAGAGGCCGAATATCTTGATATATTTTGGTAGCATTGTTCCTTCGAATGTTACCAGAACTTGGTTTCACTTGGTACCCATTCCCAAGTATTTTCTTCTTCAGCTTTTTCTCTTCTATTCATTCTTCTATGCTTTCAGGATTTTGCATGGCTAGATGGAGTTACTTATTATCTTTGCTATGTTCCTATAGAGGAATGCCTTTTAGCAGACCGACTTTTTCTAGGTTGTGCCTTGGAATGGAGGCATCAAATCTTTGCTTTTGCAATTCTGTCGAGGTAACCAACTCATTGGCTCTTTCTTTGTTGGTAAGTACGACAGCTGCGCATCCAAATGATCTTGGTTTAGGTTAGGTTGCACCTAACTTGAGCAAACTTATTGTTTTTTCAATTTGCATCAGGTTTTGGTTCCTGGTTTTCTCCAAAAAATCTTTTTTGATCTTGACTATTACCTCTGTTGTGCCTACATGGGAGGGAGGATACAGCGAAATATTGTTTTTGGTAATATATTCCGGTGCGGCCTATTTGATTTGGATGCACGGCACGTAGCCAACGCTGCTACACTGTTCGATTTTTTGTTCCTCTATTTTGTGGCGTACTAAACACTGTGTTTCCTTGTTTCAGCGAGTGAGAAACGTTTGATCGAGTCTTAAACACTGATTAGTCTATACATATAAGCCAGTATCACTTGAGAAAAAAGAAATTTTCGATCCTTTGACTTCTCTCGATCCTCCACGTGTCCATTTGATCAATTTCATAATATCCATCTGATGTCACGGTAACAGTGTCGCCACCTTCTTCAAAAAAATAAGATGTCTACAGAGGACGCACACCAAACGGTTACTTTTGGGCTCTGAACAGGTCGTTGGTGGAGTTGGCGCGAGCTTCAACTCTCAACAGCCTAGTATCGAAAACATATTTTGTTTATTAACTGCGCCACAAAGATGGAAATGCGCTTCGTCGCTACTCCACACAATATCGTTGGGAGGCACAGTTGTAAGGATGGCGTTGCAACAATCTCTACGTCTTCCCCAGTCTTCGACTTAATTCCTGAGCAATCATAATCTTATATGGGTGTAACTTAAAGTCTGTGTGCAGAATTAGCCTCACTGTTCGATCCGATATCCCAAAAGCAGAGGAATGTTTCCGAGCAGAACGCGATGGAGACTGCTCAATAGACGCCCTGACTGCGGCAATTTTTTCAGGTGTTTTCACGTACTTGGTACAGCTCCCGTCGCCTTTAAATTTTGAACCTATTTCAATATCGTTTTCCGATCAGGTTTAAACCGAAACGCGTGCGAAAGGCCCTCTGTGTCGTAATCACAGAATCGACGTTTTTAAAGAAAACGATTTACAATCAGAGTAAGTGATTTGACGTGTACATGCTCACCAACGGATTTGACATGCTCGCCTGCACGAGTGCTAGATTCAGGTAAGCCTAATTAACACATTCTCGTCCCCCGTTCGCCAATTCGGGAACTACCTATCAGACTCAGAGTGTAATCTGGCTTACTTATGGGAGACGGGACCTTTCTAAATACCGGTTCTGCACGCCGATACCCAAGTTGTAAAGATGCTGCTTTCTCGACAATATACGTGTATATTCTAGCTCACAACGTGGGCTGTATCATCACCTTCGAGAACCCAATCCAACGTCGGCGTAATCCTCAAGCGTCCGCTCGATATCAATGATCGACGCCATACTAGTCATATCTTTCGCAGAAAGAATCTGCTTCACAATAAAGTCTTTGCAAACTTCGACGAAAATGGGGTAAACTCCGACCCCATGGGTCGATCATGGGTCGTCATGATTAAAGACCTATAAACGCTGCCGACGCTCTGTGGAAAAACAGACCGTTGCTATAAACTTGCAGAAGTTTCTAAATAAAGATCCATGAGGATGTCCTTGTATATGTGATGGTTGGGTTGATGCATCTCTGGACACCTTTTATCATGAAAAGTGTAGACTTTTAAGTACTAGAACATGTCATGGATATATTCGCCAGCGTGAAGATTGGCGACCTAAGCCTAAATCTGTGGATCCAGATATTTAGTTCGCCAATATGGAGATCTCTCAAGAGGAATTGATATAATAAATCTTGCGAGTCGAAAGTTATTAGTTTTGTATATCCTTGGATTTCAATTCAGGTGCTTGATGCAGTTGTTCTTTAAATGGGTAGTGAAGTTCTAGTTCGCGAGAGAATATCTAACGAAAGTCCAGATGTCCGTGGATATTGTTTGATCGTATGTGTGATCAATCTCATCGTGAGCCATATTTTAAGATGGCTTTGGCTATCAGTTTAAATATCGTCAACGCTTCTAATAACGTAGTTTGAGAGAAAATAGGGAGGACTCTCCTAAGTTATGTCGTGTCCACCATATCTATGATTTGTGGCTTGCAAAATTGGCGAATTAATTTTCTCAGTTTATAATGAAGCTACTTTCTAGAAGGAAGTGTACTATGGCATACATTCTAAATAAGTACGTTTTATTTGCCGTCAAATGTCAAATGCAACGAAATTTCGCGGATGGCTTTCTTTACTAGTGTCAGTCTAATGTACTATGTTGAGACTCTCGTACTGACCGATGATGTGTAGAAGACCCATGCCTCGCAAAAGTGGGCTTGCTTCCTTCATCAAAGATTCACCGACTGGAATTAAAAATCATTGCATAGAAAACTAAGGTAACAAGATTTCATGTCCTACTCATGACATTCATGATTTTTACGCAATCTCGAAAAACTTGATAGAAAGATTCGCCGCATCCACACAGGTGTATCGATAGATCCCACTGTAGGCGGGCAATTTAATGGATAGTAAGCACAATTGTGCGAAATTGTGACGTTTGCGGAGAAGGATTGTCATTAGAGTCTGGATGGTATTAATATTTTTTACGAGGCTGTCGTAAAGTATAATCTTATTCTAGTTTCAGCCGAATTTTATCGCAATCTTCAGCAAAAAATCCGAAAAAATGTGGCTCAAAATCGAGTGAAATGGCATTACTGCTAGGGTAAAATGGCATTATTTGTTATCTGAAAATGGCTGAACAAGTTGTGGTTGTGATTGGTCGTGCTTGACCGATGTTTATCTTAGGATAATCTTAGGTAGCTATGGATATAATGGCACCGTTAAATGAATTAATTATTTCAATTCTGCGTGAGTCTGTTTGGGGATCTATGAATGGTGATTCCTATCTCTTGGAACAGGAAACAAAAGAATGAGTGATTAATTAAGTGGGGTTACTATACGTTAGGATTTAGAACTAGTCATGTGAAATTTGTAATAACAAAACTTTGAACAGGATCAATCACAGGAAAAAGATTACAGTTCGAATTCGTGCATCTCAATATCCGCCGTTGTGGATGTGCAGACAGACTTTCACCGATAGTTATCCAGAGGCTGCAAGAAAGTCTCGTTTCACAAGCTATTATAACTGGGAAACCGTTGAGAGACAGATTAGTTTTACCTTATGTCGATTAGTCGTTGCGATACTAATAGTGTAGATATGGTGTTAGTACGTGAAGAATTGCAAGTTGGGACATTTGTTTCACGCATTCGGAGCGACCGTTGCTGCAAAGTTACTACACGTGGGATTTTATCTTAATGCTTCTATTTAGCAAAAGGAGACAACAATATCTCTAAGAGATCTCTTGTGGATCAAAAGGCTCAAAATAATGTGAAAATACTAAGTGACTGGTCCTTATAACCAATTATCTAATTTGTCGTACGGGCGTCTTCAGATTCGTCGTCAGAATCTTGCTGCACGAACATTGACCGTGGCAGACTAATCATGTGTACTCCAATTTTGACATTGAGACTAGGAATTATCTCTAGACAATTTCGATGCCGATGATTATAAGAGAATTACTCGTCAAACTCAAGTTAAATCTAGAAAAGTTCAGTGAAGTCTTGCGTATCAAAAAAGATTGTCCAGAAATTAAATAGAAATAAAGGCCATTTCATCGTTTCAAGAACATGTTCGGTTGCAAACAAAAAGGCAGAGAAAATGAACAAAGAAAAGAAAATAAAAACAAACGATAGAAAATACTTAATACCAAAGTAATGTGAACAGCTAAATCTTAGTGCAGTAGCACTCTAGAATCTTAAAATGCAGGTTATTGCTCTCAACCTGAATATTTCTGTACAGTGGATTCAAAGAATGTGCGTTGACATAAAGAGAGTTGTTGAGGAGGGATTTTTAGTAAATCAGTCACTACAATATTATGCCTATACTACATAGAAGATTCGAACTGATGGGTATGCAATAACGCCAGAATTTCAAGAGGTCAGTCGAACGAAGAATTCCTTGTTGCCACGCGGCTTTCAAATCCTATATAAAGAAGCCTCTAGTTTTTATCCATCAAATTTCCCATCCTTTAACAGCTACAAGCATTTCTGAACACTCGACTTTAGAAGCTATGGAAACTACTTCTGAGATTGTCGTTTAATGGGAATTTATCATCAAGAGAACTTCTAGTACCCAAATCTTCATGTTCACCTGGAACTTACGTCATTAGTCACGCCATCTTATGAATTTATCAGTACTCCCTATGCTGAAAGGAGTTGTCTTCTTCTCCCTTGTTTCCGATTTCTTGTCTGAAAGCATCATCAATTTTGTTTGAGTGAGCGTCAAATTTAGTTGCGCAATTACTTTGATCACATTCTCTCACATTGAAACATCAGGTTATCGACGCAACATATTTATATTTAACTATAAAGTGTAGCTCTTCATCTAAAACATTGATCTGACGTCTACAATCCAGCAATTTCAGTTCTGTTGGTGACTGGTCTCTTGAAGATGATGATGCTATCTAAATAATTGTTCGTGCACCAAGTTTTCCAATTTCTGAAGCGTATTTGATTCATCAAAGCAATTTGATTCATAAGTCAACTGCTGCCCTTATTCTAGCCTCCACTTATCAATAAAGGAAGTAATCTCTAAGCAAATATGTTCGAAAAAAATTATTTTTCAAAATAATTATTTATCAAAGTAATTTTCCCTTGACACTATTACACGTACCAACTTTGATAAGCTCTTAATATTACTTAGGATCTCACTCACCTTATTTTTTCCTCAATCAAACTTTTTGGAAAAGACCTGTTCTAAAATTATTCTAGAAGATAAACAAGTTTTTATTGCACTATTTATACGAAACCAATCTTGATGAGGTAAAAATATATTTCCTTCAATATTTTGGGACCGCGAAGCTGCCTTGGAGGGCCCATGTTTATGTTAGCATGAAATGCAACAGTTTGGAAAGATTAATCGATTCATCGATTCTGTTGCCAAGAGAAGAAGAATATCTGCCATTGTTTTGCTCGTTCTTTTCAGGAACTCAATAGCACACTGAAAATCGCTTTCAGCAACTGGAGCAACAAATTTTAAAACTCTCCTAAAATATATTTGAATTATATTCATTTTATGACTGAATATCAAAATCTTTGCCGCATGTGACCCGTTAATCTTGAATCTAATTCTCAGTCTATCTATATTTCTCATCATGCGGTCCTCTGCAATTTGTGAAGCTGTATTTATGCCCTATAACTATGCCCTACAACTATTAAGTTATGTATAGTTTTTGACGGATTTCAACTAGCTCCAATCTTGCTCTGAAGAAACATTGAAGAGATGTCTGCCAGTTTTGTTGACCGAAGAGATTAAATGTTCTAAAGAGTCTTGTAACTTCTGATCTTCTCTTTTCTATCCGAATTAATCGACATCAAACTGTCACTTACTTCGTAGTCAAACCAGTCCAATACCAGTCAGATCAGCAAAGCATTCTAGACTAGGCATGTTGGCCAATCGTAGCACGTATCTTTCTTTGCGAATCATGGAGGAAAAGCCTTCCGTATATCTAATTTATTATATCTCCATATCTGTTATTTTTTTCTCCTCCGGACACTGTATGAGCCTTATCCGCTTTTCATAATCAAAATTAAAAATATTTTCGAATTGATTTTATTAAATAAATTTGATAAAGTAATATAAGAGTAGAATATAGTAATTATAATTAATTATTGAAATGCAAATTTAGTTTCAAATTATGGAAAGTTGAATTACGAATTATATAAATGAATCATCACTGACAGATATATGAAAAGAGATTATAAAAAGGTATTTTCCTATAAATTGATCCGAAAACTAAACCAAATATTTTTAATAGTTACTATTAATTTGGTCATGGTAGCAGAACCGGTCTGGGAGGAAAGTAGGGGAAACGGCTCATCAAATACTAAACTCATGGCTCGCTGAGAGAAAGAAATTTGACAAGCCCGACTTAGACGAAAAGGAAAATGACTTTTTAGCACCTTACTAATGAGTTATACAATGTTCTATTCGAGACTTTTGATATTTCTGCAACGCTGGTTCTTCAGTGAAACTAATTTTATTATTCAGGTCAGCAGAAGTGAATCTTCATTTGTTTCAAATTGTCGTAGCATTCATTTTCCTATAAAATCTTACTCGTCATTGAGACACTAGAGATCATTCCAGTTCCTCTAAAAAAAATCTTTTGAAATTTCTTTTCTATTCTAGTCACAATAAATTCAAAAATTTGCAATTACTTCCATTATTAAAAATTCAGTGAAATGAATTTTCTACTCTAGCCACAGCTAGAACGCAGTTTCAGTTCTACGATAGTCACTGGTGAACGCTATTTATATTCCTATAAATACCTTAGAATAATTAAAATGGAATGAATATCATGAATTCCATTCATTTCACAAAGAATTTTAAATAACATAAAGAACTAGATAATATTAAAAAATGAAAAATACGTTTTTGTTGTAAAAATACTTCATTGCAATATAATATCTTCTAGAAATTAAATATTTTGTCCCATAGACAGTGCAAATTATAAAGCGTGTTAGGGAAAGACATAATTAAACACATTACGATGAAAAATTGCCAATATTTTAAATTGTTATATCTTTGTAAAAAAAAATTATGTATTGCTTGATCTTCTTTTAAATCAAACGGCTTCTACTTTAACTATCATAAATTTGTCTTGTTTTTTTTCAAATATTTTTACATCACGTAACGGTAGGAAAGTACTTTTAGTCTCGAAAATTGTAAAAATTCAAAATATCTCTAGAAATATTATAAGAATTTTTTCTCTGACTTGATATACCATGGTTTTAAAAATTTAAATTTCTTCTTTACGACTTTTTAAATCATACTCTACGATATTTTTTTACTATTATATTGAATATTGAACATTAGAGATAAATGACGAAGTGTTGAATTTTTTGAATTTTTTCTGTTAGAATTTCTTGAATTTTTTATTTTTAACTTTAACGATTGTAATTCATTAAAATGACAAAAGAAGTCATCTAATTATCAAGAGGAGAAATTTCAATCCCCAAAACCACTATAGACATAATTGTAAATAAAATTTTTCATTGTATTTATATACATGTGAATTTTTACAATCCTTTTTAAAGAAAAGAATGCTTTCCATTTGTTACATGATATTAAAATATCTTCAAAAGGAACGAATTCAGGATAATCAAAGTAGAAGTTTTACGCTTTAAAATGAGATCAAATATGTTGTTAAAATACTATAAATATACTGTATAATTTTTTTTTCCGAAGTTATAGCAGTATCGATAATGTTTCATTTAAATTAATTGCGCTGCAGAACTTATTCCACGAAAACTGTTTATTAGAATAATGATATTAATCTCGTGGTAGAATTTTTCTTTAATACGCCAAAACGACTAATAAAACATTACATATTTTACTTTTTTCATATTCTACATGTAAATACTCGATAAAGTATTATTTATGTTAAAATTCTACTATTTTCAGTTTTGCTCATTACTGTGTGTCTATATGTGTTTACCGACGATTCGTTTCCAGTTATCATTCTCATTATAAAGAAATGTCGCCATTTGAAACAAATTTTTTGTAGCTATAATATAAGCAGCTTACTTGCTTATTCGCGTTGAAGGAATACTAGGGTTTCACTCTTACGCTCTTATTGCCTAATTCCACTTGAGGATTTTAAACTATTACTATCACTCGATAGCAACGTAATTATCCCGTGTAAATTATAATTTATAAAAATCAATATTCTTACAAAGCACAGCAAAGTTTGTCGCAAATCACTCGTCTGAATCAGATTTAAAACTCTCTTATTTTTCTTCCTGGAACAAGGGAGAAACAAATTTATCCTTCTGCTCTAACGCTGCTGTTGTTGTGACGATTTGTTGCGAAGGAAATTTGTCTGCCCCGATCTCTGTAGATAATGCTAAGCTAAATCAGTTAATGTACCAAGAAATATATAGGAATGATGCTTCTAATTGTTTTCTATATTAAATCCATAATAAATAATTGCGACTTATCGAATGATCCTCCCATAGATATTTCTATCTCGTTCTAAATACCTCTCTCAATGATACAATGTGCTTGACGAGGACTGGTGGCAAAAGTTGTCGCAAATGTGCGTGTGTATTACGCTCTGTGCGTCATATGCCCCATATGTCATATGCTCCATGTGTTATATACCCTATGATCAGAAGCCATCCTACTATTTTCAAAAGTGTGATAATGGTTTATATAAATACAGCCTTGAAAAATAAAGCAAGTCGTTCGTGACTTGCGTCTTTATTCTGTCTAACCTCGTCGCGCATCTGTTTTTTCGAACTCAACCGGACTCACACCGTGACCTGCCCCACACGTGCATGTTCTCAGGAAACACGTGAAATCGTTGTGAAACACCATCTGTTCGTATTTATTTAATTCCTTTATAAATATATATTTTACCGTTAGTTCCTGAGAAATATCAAGTAACATTATAGTAACATTTCCTTCGGAACAACTAGAATCAAAATCGATATTAATTGTATATTTATAAATTGTATATTTTTATTTCTTCACGATTTATCCCACTATAAGTACCGGTTTTGTTTCACAATTTTTATCATTGCTGCTATAAACCGTTCTACACTTGTGTTGCAAATTGAACTTATCAGTATCACACTTCTACATTTAGAGATTCAAATACTCAGACTTATAATTACCGAAAATTTTTACGTCGTGTGTTGTGTTATATATATATTTATTTTTTTATTGTGTTTCTGTCATACATGCTGTAACAGAATATGTGACATGAACATATATTATACATATTGAAAATATGAGAACTTCTTCCATTGCTTCTAAGTTTACAGTCAGCTTTCGAATCGAGTCCAATGTATTCTCTTACATTCCGAACATTAATCTTTTTATTGTGTTTTATATTTTCGAAATATTTGTAAAACGCAAGACGGAAATTATATAACAAACACCTATAAAAATGTAGTTATATATAAGTCAAAATCTTAAGCAAGATATTAGTTTCACCACAGACGAGATGTATATGAATAGACATTACATCATTGACCTGACATCCAATGCTTTTTCGTGTGTCATGTTTCACCTGACCTCTTTATTATTTTCATATCACATCCTGTCATATCGACTTAGGCAAATATTGAACTACAGCGCTATTGGCGACAGAAATTAAACTAAAAAGATATAGACAATGTTGCCTCTTCCTCATCGAAAATTACATATTTTGAATTGAATTCGATGAGATTATTCCGAGCAAACATACATACATGTACATTCCATGTAATAAATAAATGTGACTGTAATCAATAAATGCGAATGTAATAAATAAATGCGAATGTAATAAATAAATGCGAATTTAGTAGACATTATTTATGAAGCTCTATCATCGTATAGTGTAATTTTTCACAAAGTGAGTCGTTTCCTAATGGATATCTACGATTTTTTTTCTACGATTGAATTTTTTCTACGTGTTATTCTCAATAAAAAATAATTAGAGCATAATATGGAAAACAAACTAATATTTTTTGAAATGCTTTAAATTTTATACAAGATGCGATTTTTAAATGAAAATATCTGCTGCATTTTTGTTTTTAAGAAGAAAATGTTCAAGATGAAGTTGCACTATTTTAAGGCGCACATTCGTTGAAAGTGGACAGAATTTTTTTCAAAGCCATTTTTGAAACATTTGAAAGTGATTGAACTCGAATATTTTTGTTGATATTCTTATAAAATTGAGCATAAAAATTAAGGTTGAATCACTTGAATTTCATTCCAGTCATTTAATGTAGAGAAATTTTTTTTCCTGAACGAAACGCTTATTTGAGAGATTGACTTTCATGTTAAAACAGTAGGGATATCTATTACAATCAAACGAACACAATATTCTGGCATTCATCGTGCGTGAATTAATATAAAATAAATATAAAATAGATTTGCAGAATAATTTTGTAAGATAAATTATATAATTAACGTATATTCGAAGGAGTTGCGGTTCGTCTAAATTGTTCGAAAGTTCACATTTAATTGCCCGTTCAGTTCCACCTGCTGATCGTCGTTTTGTTTAAGGCAGTATTATTTCTTTTAGAAATGATAGTCGTTGTTTACAGCACGTTTATGCATCTATTACCATATGAATTCTGTAGTATACTACGAAACTACAACTAAACCTTTGTCAATAATTTAATAACATATTTTAACGTACTGTATTGAAGTATTATTCAAAATGATATATTATCATTGAGTATTTGTCATTCTCATTCTCTTTCCAATTGCCTTCATACGATTGTCATCGTGTAGAATAATAAATGAAAGTTTAGGGTTTTCTGACGAAAGCATGGTTGTCAAATCTAAAAATTTGACATGGTTGTCACATTCTCATTACTGTCCCACCGATTCTGTCTGTGTGGAATGATGAAAATAGCGAAATAGGTTGCACGATCCTTATCTCGGAATCTTAAGTATTCGTTCGAGCTTAATCAAAATTATCCGATCAGATTCAACTCCGAAATGTCAAATAGTCGCATTTGGGTAATTTCAACAAATTTTTAAAATAATTAAAAATATAACTCTTATTATAACTTTGTAAAAAAGTCATGTTTACTTGAATTCTTTTAAAAAATATAAATGTTTTAATAAATCTTTTATATTCTGAACCTTTTTCGCAGATATTTTGTAGTAAGTGAGAAATTAAAGATACTTCTATTCTCGAAATTTGTAAGAATTCAAACGTTTTTAAAAATATTGAGAATCTTTTTAACTGGAAATCCACAATAGAAAATTTAAATTGTTTTTTTTTTCAATGATATCCTAAAACTTGCTGTAAAGAAATTCGGTGTATATATGTATATAGAATCCACATAAAAGGAGAAGTGTAAACATAACATAAATGCGGAGGATCGCTAGAAGAGATAAGATTTACAGTCTTATAACAAATAACAATGATTGGCAGGCGAGGCGGACAAGCAATTCAGTACTAGCTCTCGAAGGATTGGGATGAACTGCAACTCTTTTGAATATACAATTTTATAATTATTTCTAATATTGCTGTACAACATTTTTTCGCCATTCTATTAAACTGTGATCATTAGGATTAGATGACGAAATGTCGGGATTTTTCGAATTTTTAACATTACATTAGTCTATACATTAGTAATGTTTGTAACATTATAAGACGGAGAATTTAATTTAGTACTCTGTTACTATTTTAAAATGTATCTGTTACTATTTTAAAAATTAGCCGTAGTTAATTAAAGTTTTATATTTGAGATCCTGGTCTCTTCTCTATAGTCCTTTTAAATATCACGCGATTTATCTCTGGAACGGAATTGCAGTCCAATTAATTAAATCCCAGTACAAACAAAATAAGAATATTGATGCACTCTTCTGCTCTAAAATGTTTGCCGAATTCGAAAATTTAACTGTTCGGAAGATAATTTTGCGATACCTAACCTATAAAAGACAACGAAAAACAGAAAGTGGTATAAAAATCAGATAGGAATTACATTGTGACAATGTTCCCGATCGGCTGCTATTGACCTGAGATGGATATTTATACGTATATATGGATATACATGTTCTTATTGAGAGTAGCATTTGTTTGTGCTTTTATTTACTCTAGACTTGTTTACTCTAGACTGAGACGCGAAATCCCATTTGATGTTAGGTTCTAATTAGTCAATGCATCTTGGGGACTTTCGTGGCTCTTGCATTGACCTGCAATACCGACATACTAAAAAATCATTGGTTTTTTAGCGCACTCCTTGCTTAAACAGTGGTGAGTTAGGGAACTAGTGATTAAACCAGCAACATGATTTTTGAGATCCTTTGAATACCGAATTGTGAAGCTAGTAACCATAGACGAAATAACCGAAATAATTCTACTCTATATCAGAAAGAAGTCTATCTATGTTTTACAAATTTATCACAACTGTTCTCAATACATAGTAAATTAAAATTTTTAAATTATTAAAACATGGTTTTATGTATAAATTTTTAACCAACAAAAATTTTCAACCATTTTAAATTATTATTAATATTTAAACATTAAAATTATTATATTTCCTCATTTACATATTCCAATTTATGTTAAATTTTTAATAATATTATAACTATGCAGTGCATTGATTATGACAAGTAACATAAATTCTATAATTCATTAGTTAAAAATTACGCTTATTAATTAAAATATTATTCGAAATTTTTCCACTAATAAATAAATTACTTTGCCTATCAAAAATATAATATATAATATATAATATAATATAAACCTATAATATAAACCTATCAAAAACTTTGTTATTTATTTAATATAATTCTTTTTAATATTTCATGAACGTTTAATGAAAAATACAAACATATCTACGGAATATATTCTTATATATTTCGCAAAATCGACCAATGTTGAATAAATTTACAAATTTGATACAGGACACATTATGTGATATAAATTATATTTTATCAAGGAATAGTAGGAATAGAAGGAAAACTTTTACAATTTCACAGAACTTTATTAGAACAGGATAGATCTATCACACGGTAGTTTCTTGAAATAAAAATGCATATCTCTTTCTCTGATTGTACTTTAGTCCTTAACTGAACCTAAAGACGGCTCATAGCGTCATGATGAATTACACAAAGGTTACAGATTTCCTATTGAAAGAATACTGGCTGAAGTGCATTCTAAGACGATTTTGCCTCATGTTGTTCTATTGGTCAGAAAATGAAAATATAAAAAACATAATATTTTAAATTTTTTTAATTATTATTTTTAATTATTTTTTATTATATTTAATTATTATTTTAACAAAACTTCTTATTTCTTCAAATATATATATATTTATTTTTTATAGAACTGTATAACAAAATAAATAAATAATGCCAATTTTTTTATTTTAAATGTTATTTTTTTCATTTTGATTGTTTATCAAATATTTGAAGACAATTCAACTTTTATTAATTAAAAATATCTCACTTTCCGTTGTAATCATTGATAGACCAAAATTTTCATGAATTATGACTAATTTTTCCAAAACAATATGCTGAAACATTAACAAAAGAAATAAAAAAATAGTATTATGTTATATTTATACGCAGCATGTCTTTCTTTTAACTTAATTCTGCTATTATTTTGTAATGAAGCGATAATAAATGGAAAAATAGAAATAGAAGCAATAAATGTAACAATAGAATGGAACGTCCATGTCATCAATAATACATCTCATGGCTTTAATATTTATTATTGTACTTTTGTAACTGTTTTTAAATGCAATATTTATATTTCTATCACGAAGGTTTGTCGAAAAGAGAGTTAACATTCAACAACTTACATTTATAAAAAGTGACGATATTATTTGAGTGACTTTGTCATTTGATTTTTTCATATTCAACATAACGAATATGAGAATTTAAAAAGCTTATTTTGGTTTTATCTAATTCAAATAATCCCAACACCAAACAGGGAAAATCTGCCATAGAAGTTACCAGCTACCGGCCGATCAGTCTCCCAAGCAATATTAGTAAGATATTCGGAAACATCGTTCTCATCCACCTACTAACTCATGTCAGAAACAACAACATAATCATCCGACAACAGTTTGGTTTCAGAATAAAATACTCCTGCATTCAACAGCTACAATACGTCATGGAGCACATCGCCCTAGAAATAAACAACAATAGATTAACACATCTTATCCTTTTAGAGCCTTCGATTCAGTCTGGCACAATGCCCTCCTAATCAAATTGCAAAGAATAAACATACTAACATAATTGCTTAACACAATAGCCAACTACTTAAAAAATAGAAAATTCTACATCTCAGTCAACTCCCTTAACCCCCAAACCGCATCACTACGAGTGTACCGCAAGGTCCGCTTCTATTTATTCTTTACATAAACGACATCCCAAGGCACTTCAAATTCCCACTTAGCAGCTTATGTCGATGTTACTGCCATCTTTGCCTCCTCATGGTGCCTCGAAAACATAACAGAATACATTTAAGCCCATCTCGATTAGCTAAAAGAATATTTCCGCAAATGGAAACTTACAGTTAAGTCGGCCAAGATGCAAGTTATCACTTTTACCGACAGGAAACCCAAGCTCACCAAGTTATCATAACATATCAAAGCATCTCTTGGACATCCACGGTCAAATACCATAGCCATACACCTATATACAAAATTACACGAGCTTACTCTGCTCTTAAAAGATTGTATGCGCTATTATCAAGAAATGACAAAACCAGGAAAAAAGTATTTTCATACAAATTATGCTATCAGACCAATATGGCCATCAAATCTGTGCTGCACTAGCTAAGACACACATCAGCAAGATTCAAAAAATACAAAATAAGTTCTTGCGCATCACCTTGAATGAACCATGCGATACACCAATCCGCGAACTCCACGCAATAGCTAACATACAAACAATGTAAGACTACATCAAAAATTCATTCGAAACTGTTTATCACCCAGAGCACGAAAACCTACTGATCAGTCAAACAGGAATTTAAAGTATCAACGACATCCCATTGGAAAATAAGGAAAGATTACCAAAATACACAATCACTACAACATAAGCCCGAGAAAGGTCAGACCCCACGCAGAAACTAACAGAGGTATGGGTTTTTTGAAATTTTTCCTGCTACCCCAACAACAAGTAATTACACAAACCCACTCTCCTCACACAATCTCAGGTACTAAGGGGAAATCACTCAGAAGCATGAAAAAATAAACAATTCCATTCATTGAGTTCCATTAGTTTACTAAGTTCCAAACTTTCAAACGACGAGATTCCAATATCGAACTCATTCTGGAACTCCTATCACACGTTTAAAAATTCATTTTGATCACAGAAACCAGGACATGGACATCCGTGCCGATACAGATCACCTTCATTGAGCCATCTTCCCGCGTCTCAAATTGGCAGACGACTAAACCGCGGATCTTGAACAGAATCAAAAGCACGCTCCGGTTGAGTCTAAAGATTGCACCTCTACACGAATCTTGGCTGAATAATATCGTCTGCTATTAATTTATCGTCATCCAGCGAGCCGAGACGTAACATATTTTATCAATATAATGTCAATTAAATTTTTAGTTGCTGTTTCATCACTCGATATCTTTCTAAAACAGAAATATTGCTTTCAAGTTAATAATCACATTGCGTTGAAAATACTGGTTCTTGTCCCGATTTTCGGGCCAGTGTCAGGTAAGAGCATTTGCAAAGTAGCAGTTAAAAAGATGAATTGTAAAAAGTACTAAATGAAAATAGCACTAAACATGATAACTGATTTAATAACTAATTTATAAACTATTACATCAAGTAACAATGAAAGTAGCTACGGATATTCGGCTGGCAGGGAGGGATAACCTCAACAACGAGGGTTCACTAATTGTAACTGGACGGAAAGGAACACACGGAAATGTTAGCTCATTTAGTACACTATCCTCAGTTTCTAATAATAGAATAACTGATACTGCAATAACAATAACTGAAATTACAATTAAAACTATAATAACAAAAAAAAGAATGCCGATCGAAAGAGAAAACATAAAAATGAGCAAAACTCAAATATCATCCCTCTAAAAAACAGATTCCCAGTCCTTAACAAAGAAGCAGTTGAACACAAAATGAACTTGGAAAATGATAATTCCAAACAAGAGGAATGAAAGAAGAAAAAGCTACACTCAGTAATAATTCATGGCAACAGTATCTCACATACCAAACTAATGGCAAAAATACGTCAAAGAAAATTTTTTTATTAAATACGTAACTAACAGATTAGCACACATCTACAATTAACAACTGTAACAAACTAATTACGAACTTAGATGAAGTATCATACTTACACTAGCAGAAAAGACAAAACAAAGGTCTTCGTAGTCCACCTACCATTTACAATAATAAGATGGGAAAGATATATTAATAAAAAAGTAATATCACGGTACTGCCAAAAATGGGAGCGTGCTACTACAAACTGCTATGTCAAACCAAATGCCTCAAGCGTACATGTAGCCACCCAACTAACGAGTGCATAAAAGATAGTCTAGTGACTATGACTAACACATCCAAACTGTCCTCTACTTGTTCCAAAAAACACCCAACTGCAAGTGGCTGCCGTTGACTCAGATCGATATCGATCACGACGTTAAGCAACGCAGATGCGCAGCACCTCTAGGATGGGTGACCATTATCATCCAGTCCTTGTTAAGCCTAGAAATGCCTGGCCATAAACAAAAACAAATGTCTGGGGTAAGGTTCGCTGTCATCAGTCACTAAAGAGTTTAGGCTGGCAGCCCTGAGATGAAACACGCCGTACAATCTACATTACCGACTTTTACCTCATCTTTTATAATTTCCACTCCAAATAACATAAATCCCTACCTGTATGTGCTAACTGTGGGGAACGATGATGCAACGAACTGTATTATACATGCACTATAAATGTGCAATATATATTCAAAGAATGGGATGGTTAAACAAAAATAAGGAAACTACACCTATGAAAGGAACGTTCCAACAATGAGTACAGATCCAGCAGCAGCAGCCAATTCAGCAAATAGAAACCAATAAAATAAATTTCCCGCCATTAGAGGAACAAAAATCCCATGTGAAAGGAAACTCAAGAATCGAACGGGAATACAAGATTGCAACATATTCTCACATAAATAGTACCCTTATAAAGAAGTATTAGCAAATAGCAATAACCATAGCAGTCAACACAATAGAGAAACCAAGCAAGCGAAATAGGCAATTACTCATGAAATGGTAACCTTAGAAAGGCTGATAGATGTCAGGAACATGTCGGAACTAGTTATGGAACTAAACCAGAACTACAGTAGTAAGAATTGTCAATGGTATTAGAAGGAATAATAACAAAAACGAGGTCACTGTAATGGTACTTTTAGATATTGAAAAAGCGATTGACGGGGTACGGATAGATGGATTGATGAAATAATCTTAAATGCTTATCCTAGTATAATCATAAGACTGATATACTCATATCTTATAATTCGTAATAGGACTCATAGAATAAGTGTAAATAACACTAAATTGTTGCACAAGCATTAAAGTAGAGGTTTCGCAGGATTCCGTTCTTGGTTCACAATTATTTAATATTTGTATCAACGACACAATTAAATTTTCAAGGACCAAACTTGCGCAACAAACGACACGGCAATATATACTTATTTCTCTAGTGCAATAGTCTAGTGCAGAACAAGTGCAAATACATTTAGATTTATTACGTAGGTACATAGGTATTACAAGAAATATTAAATCTGCTCAACTTAGAAAAATCAAAAACAATAGATTTTGCTAGAAACCGGACACTTGAATTACCAATAAGGATATACAACCATATAAGTCAGGCTAAGACAGTAGTGAAATACTTGAGAGTCAATACTGATTCTAAACTTACATACAAATCCCACATTAGAACAGTGCGAAGAAAAACTTCTGAAGCAGTTATACTTTTTAATCCTCTGCGATAAGTAGTATAACAAACTTCTCATTTATAAAGTGATCCTATGCCCTGTAATAACATATGCCACTGCTGTGGTGCAGCACATACTAATCTGAAACTTCTACAAACTTACCAAAATAAATGTCTTAGACTAGCATTGAATAAAGGCAGATACGTTAGAATAATTGACCTCCACAATGAAACAAAAATATCCTTAATTGAGGATTACATATATGAAATATCAGAAAGATAATCACCAACTGAAATACAAGCTAACACATTATCAGATATAATAACGTATAATACCAGTAGGTAGCAAATTTGAGCTATCTTACCAAAAGACATAATAATGTAGACATCAGTATCTGATGCCACGAATTAGAGGGCTCTGTAATATAAGAAGGTTTTTATAAAATAAGTTTTCTTACATACTAACGTTACTTAAAAACAGTAGTAGTTAATAGCTATAAATATAGGACTATATTATATCGTAATTGAACGTAAGTGCCATCGTGTGTCTTATGTAATTCTAAATAGTAGGTTAAGCTCAGAATAAGCAGATACTACTGTTTATTAAACATTATCAAATATGTATACACCCTTTATTAAAATATTTAGAAAAAAAGGTTCTCGTCCGATCACCAAAATTAAAGCGCTGGGCACGGGTATTACTTAGATGGGAGATCGGTTGGGAACTCCGTGTGTTTACAATTTATTCTTTCCTTTTATTTTTAATTTTTACTTAAAAAAATGTGTTAATAAACTAATTTTTATTCTATAGATTCAAAATATAGACTGTAATTTCGAATGTCCCCATTTCGAATGACACCAGTTATAACATCCATGTATTGATTTAAGAGATATTTTAAATTTAATTTTGTGAAAATTTTTCTTATAAGAGACAGGAACAATATGAATAAAAGAATGTTGCTCTTGTCTTACTTCATCTTTCATGCGATAGATTTTACTGAGAATTAAGGTTAAAATCTGAAATAAATAATTTTCCTATATATCTTTAATACATTTTTTATAGAGAAAATCAAGATGCATCGAGAACTGTAAAAAATTGTATAGTTACATTTAATAAAATAGTTGACCTTCATACGTCCTCCACGCGTACAGCTACAAATCTATACTGGATTATTTACTCTTCAAAATAAAACAAATTTCATATGAAATATTTTTTTAACCCTTTCTTTACGCTGCTATTGAACAGGATTCCACGCCAAAAATGTACAGATTGATCGAATCATTTTGTCTATTAATCTGTTTTGAAATCGAATCTTTGTCGAATTTTCAGATAATACCTTGACAAAGATTTAGAATGTTTTTTAAAATCAAATTTTAATATTTCAAACATAAATCAAGAGCTATACGTATATCCTGTTTTTTTCTGAATTGCAATAGATTAAAAAAGATTTTTTATTACAATAATTCCTTATCGTATAATTATACAATACTATTTTCATTACAATAATTTCTTATCATATAAATATTTTACTGTCGAATAGAAAAAAAAGAGAAAGCTTGTATTGATGATTAAATACAATAATGTATTATATTAGATTCAGGCGCTCGTATTGAAAGTGTTAAATAACGAATATTTCTGAAAATAATTAGATTTCTTGTTTAAATTCCTTGCACATGTTCCAAATAATATCATTGGAATGCAAAATTAACACATTCGCTGCAAATTATTATGGAGTAACTTGTAATTGTAAGTTAGAATATCTTGAAATTAGCCTTGGTCTTATATATATTTGAGATTTTTATTTTAAATTTTCGAACATACATTAGTGATTTAAGTTGTTTACTGCAACATAAACATTTGCTCGAACTGCGTTTGATTTTAACTGGCGAATTTAAGTTCCGTTCAAAGAACAATTTATGCTTTCTGAAGAACCAAGAATCATCACTTATTTGGAACAATCATAATAATCATACGTATCGTTATAACATGATATTAAATACAGAATATAAATTAGCATGTACATAGGTTGTAGATATAAAATTATTCTAGATTTAAAATTAATTACTACATTAATATTTGAAAACCACACTGAAAAAGCACAATATGTTTTATATATGCTAATTGTTCGATTTCCATACGATTCAAAGTCAAAAAAGGGCACTTTCACATGATTTAAATAGTTAAAATTTAATCGCAATATATAAAGATAGATTATCTTCTAAAGATAGATAATTTCTTTAAGAAATTTTGTAACTAAAGAAATAAATATATTGAAATGTTTAAATATATAATAAATGGAAGCAAGAAGGAATACTTACATGATTAAGTTTTAAATTATATCTATAAAAAAAATTATAATTAATTGAGAGAATAGTTAGTTTATATAATTATAGTTATTTTATATAATTTCTTATACACGGCAGGCCAAATAAAATATTTGCAAGCCGTTTACTCGGAAACTAACTGATAGTGGCTATCGATTTTTTTTTTCTTAATTTTAACGATAAAAGGATGCACATTGAGGAATAAAGGATTTTTCTGAGAGGACAAAATGGACTTACAATAAGTTTGTTTTTTTTATGGAATGCCATATTAATTTTTCTGTATTTAGATTGTCTTTGTTAAACTGAATAAATATTGACTTAAGCTATTCTTTTTTTTGGCATTTTCCTACAGAGGTAGAGTGAAAAATTTACTATACAAAAGATATAGATATATTCTTGTTTTCCGTAGTCTAACTGTTAGTCTAACTGTCAACCAGTCGACGAACAAGCCGATCAAACTTGATAATTCTAATTGTCAGTATTGTAAGGAATGCTGAACAGAATGGTCGTCGAGAAAATCTAATGAAATTACGTTCTAAATAAAAAAAGAAAAGGAAATATCAGACTCATCTTTTACTGCAAGAACTCTGTGGCGAAAATCAGGTTGTCTAACATAAATACACATTAAATGCTTATATAATTTTATACAATCTAGTGATCATCGGTGTAATCATTAGATTGATTACACATAAATACACATTAAGTGCTTATATAATTTTTTACAATCTAGTGATCATCGATATATAACTTGACAATGCGTAAGGAGCCTTAATTTGAAGATAATAATTAAAGCATGATATTGTTTTTTTACTTACTTTTGACTTTAGGTATATTTTCATTATGGTGCATTTCTAACCTAATTTAAACATATGCAATGTTAAATATCATTTCACAGTAGCAATTCTAAAATATCAACTGATGCGTCATTTCTTTATATGATTCATAAATATGCTATAATTATTGTCATTATTTCTGCGTAGAATACAGTAGCATAAAATAAGACCATGACAACTTAGTTTGCTGAAAAATATTTCTCTTTTACTTTATGTATTTTGAATTTTCACAAAAAAGTTTCTTACCTTGCTCAATGTTTCAAATGTAGGTACCCATATATCATATAAATTCAATACTGGCTTAAGATTTCCTTGCATAACAAAAAGTAGTACTTTCTGTATTGATAACGGTAAATTGTACCATTCTAGAGCATATCTGAGAAAACCGAGAAAAACAGAGTATTGAGATTAGAAGACGAAATAGAAATGGAATAAAACGTGATATTTCATATAATTAGAATTTCTACAGCGTATTCCAGAATATTTTTTTTATAAATAATACTTCTTGATTTAAGAATTTACTTATTTGTATAAGTTTGAGAAAATCTTGAAATATCTTTCAAAGTAATTCATTATTGTAAAAATATTTTTCTGATGAAACTTATTGCGTTTCGAGGGAAACACTTTACTGATGGTCAGGATATTGTCACTGGTGGACGTAACAACCTTCAATTTTATTTTTTAAATGAAATTATACGCGCGATATTGTTTATTTGCTCGAAAGACACGATTCAATTGGCATTGCAATTGTACTTTTATATACTTCACATTTTTACATACTTCATTCTCTAATGAGATGCCCACGAAATAGGTGCCTAAACTTTGATATTTTACTGCCACAAGGAAGAAAAGAAGAATAGAAAAGAAACTGTAAGTCCCAAAATTAAGGCATATATATATAGAAATAATGAAGAAATAAACGATATAAATATTCAAAATTTATTCAAAAAGAAATTGCTGAAAATCCATTTCTTCTGTAACAATACATGTTTCTCATCGAAGACGTTGTTAGAAATTAGTCAAGTATGAGTCGCTCTAAATTATTTTGATTGAGGATTAGTTACAAATCGGCAAGAATACACGAAAAGCGCGGCAAGAAGGACCTACGGTCAATATTTAGCCAGTATTACAGCCAGCAACATTTTTCTACATCAATAAGTTTCGGAGTGAATGTCTTGTATTATTCGAATAAAAGTTCGGTAAAATTCTACAGTATAATTTTTAATTATATTCTTACAATATAACAACGTTCAAAAATTATTAGTGTATTCCAAATTTTTTTATATAAATTTCGAGTATTTTCTGGTTATCAATAGCGTTATTGTCGTAAACTAAACTTTTAAATTATTCTCATAAATAAAAAGTTTGCTTGAAATTTGACGGTTATTCTGTCATAGTCATTTTTTTATGTAAATAAAAAATGTCCATTTCTCGGAGAAAGATTTTTCGGATATCTATTAATATGATACTCTTTCTTACTTATTGATAGTAACAATAAAATATGACATCAAAGTTTGGCCATCTGTTTCTTAGATATTCTTTATAAAATTATTATTTACATTATATTAACAATAATATATATATATATTGTATGGTATTAAATTAATATATATATATATTGTATGGTATTAATATATATATATATATATACTGTATGGTATTGTATAGTATTAAATTATCAACATATTTCGTTCGTTTCGTTAAAGTCATATAAAGAATTGTAAGTAATTGAACAAACACGTTGTTATTTCAAATAAACATATTTATAACTGTTGTCAATGGATAAGAAAATTTTTCTGAATATTTAAAGAGTCATCATCATGCATTTTCCATTTGATTGATGCAGGTATAATTCTGAAATATCTTGTGTATAATAGTGATTTCATCTGTTAGGATATATAAAATATTCTATACAGAATTACGTGTTGTAAGAGAACATATAATGAAATATTTCAAATTTTAATGATCTGAAATAGATATAAAAATTATCATTTTAAGCTATAGCGAGTGAGAGAAGTATTAGTACATTTGTATTTTTTTATAAACAATATTATTCTCTCATGAGAGTCAATACTTTTAGCTCTGAAGGAAAATGTTTTCTATGAAGAAAGTGCCTACCACTCAGTTGGATTCTGAGGGTTTTCGACCAACGAAAGAACAAGATGATGGGCGTGATCAAGGATATCTATCGATATTATTTGATAAAACAATGAATATTTATTAGAAGAAATTATGAATTAAATATTTATTAGAACAGTGAATTGAATATTTTTCCGGATATTGAGAGGAAACATGTGGAATTAATGCTGAACAAGCAATTAATTAATATAGAAGCTATGGACACAAAATGTTAATATATTTCTTTTATGCAATAAATAAAGAAATGACACATATTTTAAATCCTGTCAATATTCTTTGCTATGAAATTTCAGTTCTGCTTTTATACTTTCTTTATACATGGTGTGGCAGGATGGAGTCTCACACTTCCAAGATGAATTATGAAAAAATGGTACAAAATACAAAAGAAAAAGTTTTATTTTCTGAAAGCACATATAATGCGTTTTTTAGGCTAGGTTTTAAAAATAATATCTTCTAAATTATGGCCTTGACGGACGATGCACAAATGCAGGCGTTTCTGGAAGTTTTCCATTACTCGCTTCAGCATATCTTGAGGAGAATTCCGGCGATGTCCTCTTTAATGGCCTCTTTGAGATCTTCAACGGCTCGAGGACGATGCTTATAAACCTTGAGATATCCCCACAAGGAAAAGTCGTAGGGACTCAGATCTGGGGAGCGAGCGGGCCATGATCTCGTAAGGAAATCAGGCGACCGGGGAACATCTCTTGCAAAATAGCTCGAAATCGACGGTCTGTATGAGCTGTATGCTTCATCCTGTTGGAACCAGAAGTTATTTGGCTCTTGTCCCTCCTCATATTCTTCCATTTTGGGACGTAAAAAGTTCTCCAACATGTTACAATACCGGTTTGATGTCACGGTAACCGTGTCGCTACCTTCTTCAAAACAATAAGGACCTATGATGCCTATGGAGGACATTGCATACCAAACGGTAACTTTTGAGTTCTGAAGAAATCGTTGGTGGAGTTGGCGCGGGTTCTCAGCAGCCCAGTATCAAAAATTTCGTTTATTAACCGCGCCACAAAGACGCAAATGTGCTTCGTCGCTACTCCACACAATACCGCTGGGAGGCACAGTTGTAAAGATGGCGTTGCAATCTACGACTCCCCAGTCTTGTGAACTCAATTCCTTAGCAATCATAATCTTATACGAGTGTAACTCAAGATCTGTGTGCAGAATTAGCCTCACCGTTCGATCCGATATCCCAAGAGCAGAGGCATGTTTCCGAACAGAACGCGATGGAGACTGTTCGATTGCGGCAATTTTTTCCGGTATTCTCACGTACTTGGTACAGCTGGTTTTTTAGGCATTGCAGATCCCGTTGCCCTTAAATTTTGGACCCAATTCAATATCGTTTTCCGATCAGGAACATCGTCGTTTCGGTTTAAACCGAAACGCGTGCAAAAAGCCCTCTGCAATCACGAAATCGCCGTTTTTAGAGAAAGACCCCGATGTTCACCCGATCTTGGTATGGTGGCTACTGAAAACTGCATTGGCCACCCGATGTAACGGGAACTGCCATGACCCTCTACCTGTTCAAGGGACTCTTCACTGATTTTTTTGAAATGTGGGACTCCATCCTGCCGCACCCTGTGTTATGTCATTAAATGTTTTACATAGAATATTTATGTGCTAAAAGTCATCGGAGAACATACATGTAAAGAAAGTATTATGGAACCCATGTTGAAAGTCAATCATAAAATAAGTAAACAGTGCCCCTCGACCTTCTACGACTTGCCAGATTCCTAGAAATGTAAAGAAAGTCGACAGTACTATGGAATCCATATTGAAGGTCAATCATAAAACAATGACTCCTCGACTTTCTACGACCGGCCAGGTCCTAGAAGTACAAGGAACACACTACCTGTGGACTATAAAGGACAGTCGGAAGTGCAGGCAAATTCAATTGGATTCTATCCAGAATACCGAGCAAACCGAGCGATCTACACGATCGCGCTACGTAGACATATAAAGTATAAAGTATAAAGCGCAGAGTACAAGTATCTGTGTAATTTTCTTACATACTTAATTAAATTAAAACAGTAGATATCAATTTACTATGTAAAGATACTTAGAAGAAAAAAGATATATCATTACTTTCTTTACCCGTACGTATATTGTAGTGATATAATTTAGATGATTCATTATATTAAATAATAAAGAAAACGGAAACAAAACAACAAATGATAAATACAAGATAGACTCAATACTCAAACAACAATAATTCGAATAAACGACACAATTAATATACAACACAAATTACTCTTTTGACCACACTCATTCAACACTCTTTTTCGACTCTGTCCTGACACGCACGATCTTCTTCTTTTTTAAAAAGAAAAGTGCTCAATGCCAACGCTGTGCCTCTCACATCATATTCATCCTTTTCATTCACGCATCTTCAGCAAACAGGCCATTTATTAAAAGTAAAAATAACTAAATATATAACTATACACAATGACTTCGATACTACAATATTAAAATTATTTTATTTCGAACTCCTTCTGTTTTAAAATCTCAGATGAAAGTAATTGCAGAAAAAAATTATATATTGTTGTGACGTCGGATTACCCACGTTTTTTTTAGTCTCCAGAGGCGATTCGGCGTGTTATTATACGGATTGTTCTGCACCAAGAGTATTAGCAAAGAGAGAATGAATCGATTATGAGGTATGGAATTTCCATCGGTCTTTGTTTTGGAGCAATCGGCTTCAAGTGGTTTTTCAAACGGTGCAAATCAAACGGCGAACGAGAATGAACTTCGATACTATATTCAATAAATACCATCTTCGATATTCTTTTTCCAAGCGATAGTGAACTCTCCGGATGCGAAATCATAGCGCAGCACCGATAACCAATATCATGAAAGGGGATAAAAGTTAAGAGACAGTTAATCTTCAAGATCCATTCGTGAGTTATTCCGCGCAGTTCCGTAGTAGTCTCAGTCAATTAGAAGTCAGTTAGTTAGTCTTCGTAGTTTTTCCGCACAGTCACAATCTTTGTAGTTCTCCGCTTTTGTCTCAGCTCTAGTTGTAAATCACTAGTGATGAATCTTGACACAAGCTTTCTATGAATATAATATATATTTTGATATATATTATAAACTATATTTTGTAAGTATTTATTCATCGAGCTCCTGGTGACATCTAAATTTCATTCGTCATTAGAGAAATCACTCATTCGAACATCATTTCTCTGATTTCTAACAGCACCAACCTGGAAGATCACCGCGGATTTCAGTTAGAACTGGACGTACGTGTTTCGGTTGGACACTCAACCCGGCTTGGTGATAGCCTCAGTCAGCGTTTTTCCCGCGGCTGGGACGTGACACCATGGACGTTCTCATTTCGAAATTACAACTTCGAAATTCCGCGCTTTAGTAATAAGATTCCAAGGGGCGCGTCTATTTGGCCTTGGTCCTACAGCTAGGGCCAATAAACGTATATATGTAATGTAAGGGCACTACGCATCCCTGGGTAGTACCCTTAGGCCCATAAAGTAATTGCGAATATTACTTTATAGGACTGACCTTGCCCAACAATGCATCCGAAAATGATCCACTTTCGCAATCACGTGATCGGTCGACACAATGTGCATACAATTAAACAAGTGCATACAATCTTGTTTAATTCACTGCGTTCCAGAATTCCGAGTGAGGAGCATCTAGTTTCGATCTGACTCCAGAGGCTCTATTCCAACAGTGTTTCTATTTTCACTCGATCACAGAAGCCAAGACACCACTACCAGAAGACCAATTCAAATCTCATTCACTGGGCTATCTTCCCTGTAGTAATGAAGGCATCTCAGATTAGCAAACGACTACACTGCGGATACCGATCAGAATCGAACATACGTGCCGGTCGAGTCTAAAGATTACACGAATTGTCTTGGCTGAATAATATTACTTTATTTTCTTTCGACAAACCGGGTCGTAATAATTGGAATACGTTTATACTGAATATAGCTTAAACTCTGCATGAAAAAATACAAGGATATCAAATAAATGTAATTATTTTACGTACTTACAATGTATAAAAGAAGTTCTGATTTTCGTCGAATACACATTGCGTTAGATAGTAGAATTTAATAACGATCATTGTGGAGCTCATAATGTTGATAAAATTTATAATTATAATATAACTGTTTCCATGGGATAGCACTCTGGAAGTCTAAGAAGAATATACTGTGAACATAACAAAATACAGAGTTGGGATAGAAATGAATTTGACGATTTCTAAAATAAAATAAGATTTTAAGTGTTTAATTTTTTAGTTAGTTAGCTGCTATTTCTTTATTGTCACGTGCACAACAGATCTCGCAAGTACAACCAAAATGACAAGAGCTATTAAGAAAGCCAGTGAAAGTTATACCCTAACGCGACCATAAAGCATTCATGTTTAAAACTTTGAAATAGCTGGTTATCGGATGTACGTTTCCTAGAAATAATTTATAACGAAGATAAACTTTGTAGTGTTAGTTCAAACAATTGGAAATATTTGAGATTAAAAATCGCCAAATTCGTTTTTGTATCCCACTTGCAATATTTCCAGTTCGGGACATATTGGAATGTTACTTACTTTAAACATGAGCGACGCATAATAAATTGCTGATGTTATAAACACTAATAGATAGGAAAATGAAAAGTTGTGTTTCAGATATTTAATCCACCTTTAAAAAAGGTTACGCATATGTAATGTAATATAGAAAAGCTTATGAAAATAGAAATATTTAAATTCAATAAATATTAATTTCAATTAATAGTAATTTAAATTTAAATTTAAAAATATTTTAATATTTAAATTTAAAAATATTTAAATTCAAAGATATTTACATTTATGTAAATATCGTATGTCAGGTACTTAATAAAAAAAGGTACTAACTTTATTATTAAATTATAAGTTTCCATTGAATTCACTATTTGTTTTTGCATAGCGATACTTCTTTTGGAAATTGCTATTTCTAATGAATTTTTATCTGCTATACTTTTCGCCTGGTAACTTCAAGATGTAAAAAATTATATATATAATCATTATTTATGTAAATAATGCTACAATCAGATTATACTCACATAGCAATTTTATACAGTGCACGTAAATGTACAAGTGTTAACAGAAATAAACCGTTACAGCAAAAGAAAATTACTGGAAAAATAATCGATATAATATTTATAAAAATTGCAATCAAATAATAATTTTGAAATTTTTCCAAAAGCATCATTGTAATCGGATGTGATTTGTTCGTAAACATGAAGATATCGAGTTCAGTTTCGTGAACAGATAATATAATAATAGTAACATAGAGGATATAAATCATAACTGCAATGCATCTTAAATGTAAAACATTATCGTCAAATGTTTACTCGCAGCCTTACATAAGGAAATTAATTCTTTTCTTACTTAAATGAATATTTATATAACGATTTCCCTTTGTTATGTGTGCTTTAAGTAGTTTCAATTCCTCTTCGTTTCGCAAGCGATTCCAATCACATTCTACTTTTTTTAACCACTGCTCTACCTTGAAAAAACCAAGAAAGTTGAAACATTATGACACGATAATTTGACATTATCATGGTTAAAATTAATTGAATTTTGTAACTTACGTTTGTGGATTTCACAAATAATGAACCATACATTGTGAATATCGTTGTTAATATAATTGTTAGGTTTAAGCTCAATAAAAACGGTTGAGAGGTGCAAGTGAGAAAAAAGTGGTTTCTTATGAGAAAAAACTGTAACAAAACTAATTCTTGTACAAATACTATAATAACTAATTCTTCTACAAATAACACTTCATTACACAAATAATTAATTAATATATAATAATTAAATAAATATGTTATGTTGTAATATATTTAATGTATATTTAATATTATTATTTAATATAGTATTAGGTAATTATATTACATTAAATAATTATATTACATTAAATAATTATATGAACGGAATAATCTCACCACGAATAATGCTGCACTAAAAAGTATGAAACATATAATCGTAATATGCAGTATTCTTAACTGTGTTGGTTTGTACGATGTCAATCCAGTCACAAAGAAGGAAAATTTTAGGAGTCTATAATGTTTTTTGCCAGTGAAGTCCATTCTCTTTGACGGTTAAAACACGTTTAATCGCGGTTATGGCTTTACATATTTCGCAAAGAAATAAAGAGAGGGAAATATTGACACTATTGCGTGCTATAACTTATAAATTACTAATGAGCCGACAATGGCTATCGATCGATGTGTGTGAATAAAAAATATCTTCCGAGAAGAGAAACGTTACTTTTATTTTTTCCTTCTTGATTTCCTGCAATTTTTGCGCAATTGCGTTGAATTTTAAAAGAACTGTCTCTGTGGCATAAATGAAAGTGTCAATCAAACCCAGGTGTTCTCTCACATTTCCGAGTTTTATGGTAACATATGTGCAAGTTGAAAATTACAGGTTACGAAAGGAAGACTTTACTCAGTTGTTTACAGTCGTTCGACGAGCAAAGTCACACATCCTCTTGGAGCTATTATTCTGTTACTTTATTTTTTGTGTTTCGTGAAGTGTTTGGAACGTTTTTTTTAAGGTGCCAATATGTGTGTTAGATAAATGGACATACAGATGACGTGAAGTATTCTACTATTTACGATAATTTTCTACAGTTAGAAAATTTAATTTCTTCGGCACACTATCTTCTAGTATGGCAAAGTATTTTTATCCTATTTCGGATTGCAATGATGAGGATCATTCGGATGCATCAAATAAATCCAGAATAATATGTACTATTTTAGATACTGAATCAGAAATGTATTGAAATTTTTTATATGATCAATATTGTTACTGGAATAAAGAAAAATTGTAATGGTATGTATTTAACTGTTTAAACTATGCGAATTGTCTTTTGTTGTCTTGTTGAAATTTCGAAATTCAACGAATATGTCATTTTGTTTGAAGGTTAAATACAACAATTTTATTACGCTCATTAATATTATATATTTTTGTTAATGGTTTTTTAAATTTCTTGTCTTTTTGTCTTACTGTGCTCATTATTATTTTGAACAAAAGAATCAGCAAACTATACCACATCTTTGATATACGTACAAAATACACGATACTTTTTACTATAAAAAATATTCCCATATATCATCAACATGACAGGCTGATTTTCATAAAGTAACATGAATTAATCGCTATGCTTTGATAATGTGCTCGATGTTACTTTTTCACATCTATTTACGATTATATTCAATTAATTGTTATAAGGAAATTCATGAAATATATGAAATGTCATGAAAATACGTGAAATTCAACTTAGGTTTCATCAAACAACCATAGGTACAACAAGCGAATATTTTTCGAAAAAAAACATACAAAAAATACAAGGAGTTTAACTCTTCCGACTATGATGTAAGAGCAAAATCTACAAACAAGAATTTTCAGTAATTTTCGGATATTAAATTGTTAATGTTGAAATTGTTATAATTTTGTAAAAAGAAATCGTATAATAATAAATTTAAATTAATTTTGAAGCTTGAAACTTTTAAAACATTTTCATTTTATTCTAAGATATTTTTAGGTTGGCAGCGCAACAAAGTGAAGACATTCTTCTCCTGGAAAATGCTATAAGCTGTCATAGTATCTCAAAATATCGAAAAATTTTCTTCATAACTGAATCATTAAAGATTTAAGATTGAAGTCTCCTCTTCACAATGAACCCTTAAAATTTGCTGTATAACGATCAATTGATTGAACTTAGAATATCAGCGAAAACGAATGTAATGTTTTCATCTGAGCTGAATATTCAGAGTTCAATAAAATGACAACCATTGCATGGTATCATACATCAAGATTTCTAGGATTGCTATAAAAAAAAATACATTGTACACTCAGTTAAAATTTGTCAATGTTTGCACATACTATAATACTTTATGAAATTTTCGAGAGAAAAGTACATATCTTCACTTACCCACCCGTTACATAATGAAAAAACTTTTTAGAATGAAATGAACGACACATTTTGAAAATAGAAGCTTCATGTTATGAAGGCTCTATTCATACATTTGGTATATAATTAGCGTCCGATATATTAATTAGAGTTACCATATATGTACAATGTATTTTTTATGATGTTAGTCCCGATATCTTTGTCATTTTTGCTAATACAAAAAAATATGCTGGGACAAAATTTCAAACGACGGATTTATATTTATGATTCTTTTGAATGAAACTTTTTTCGAGTTTTTAAGATCATCGTCGGCTGTTTAGTCGTAATGATGTTTTTTGCTATTCTAGACGGAAAAAATGCATTTAAATTTTCTTCTTTCTTTTTTAAATATTTGTTAAAACACGGAGAGTCCTCTGCCTGTTAATAACAATGACATATTATGAATCCTCGGAGTTCTCGAGACCTTCACGATTACAAGTGGCATTGTTACTCTTTTTCGGTAGTTGTCAATTTATAAATGAATTTCTCAATGATTAGCTCACCAAACGCAAAATTGCACCTCACACATTAGCAATATGGACGTGAGTTTTCGAAGTTGTAAGTTCGCAAACATTGTTTAACATTTTTAGCAATATTAGAGAATCCATTTTCAATGAGCAAACATCTTTCATTTCATCTCATTCGAAGCAGCTAACAACGCTACATGCAAATTACAGTTCACTCAAAGTCGTGAATACCAAGCCATGTATATGAGAATTCGTGGTAAAATGTCTTTTTTTTTTCTTTTACAAGAAACATTCATTATCAGTTATCGGTTTTCACTAGCTTCAAGATGATGCGTACTCGATCGAGCTGAAGTGCATGCATGTAAAATTCAATTTTACATATTTTGTAATATAGTCGGATCTGTCTGGAACATTAGTATCTATATTTCATTTTTTTATGTGTTCCTCAAAAAAGCAATCTACTGCAATATCTGACGATCTGATTGAGCAGATTTTTACAGTCTCATCCAAAACTGTTGAAAAAGATTTTATTGATTGCGTTTCATGTAGCGCATCAACGAGGGGCAACCAAAAAGTAAATTTCACTCATTTATGTATTAAAGTATTTCACTTTTTATGTATTAAAGATATTTCAATGAAATTTCGTAAAAACAATGTTTAATATCTCTACTCTGAAGTTGCGTTAACAATTTTGACGTTGCAATCGCCTATTATTTGTTATCAATCGGAATACGTGGAATGTGCATTAGAAATAGCATTCAAATTGAAGATGCGTACTGTCATTCGCTTTTTATGTACAATAAAGTGTTCCCGCATTTAAATTTATCGTCAGTCGTATGATGTTTATAGTTAGAATAAGATATCCCGCCAAGCTATTGGGAAATGGTGCATTTCATTCAAGAATGGGCACATATCATACAGATACTGGAGATGATTACTGTAAAGGAAGACCGTCAACTGTCAACAAACATCATCATTGTGCATTAAGAAACTGGTTGACGGAAACAGACGACTCAATATAGACACTTTGAGAAGATTGTGATAAGCGATTAAAGACTGGGTTAGCAACCAGAAATATTGAAGAAAAGTACGCATTATGCAAGGGATAGTCAAAAAGTAAGTTTCACTCTGATTAAACATAATGAATTATTTATTTTTAACAAGTATCAGTTATTTTTCAACGTAGTATAAATCTCCATAGTATAAATCTCCAAATCAACATATCATAACATATCATCTGAAGCGCATTTTTTCTTGGCTACAATAATATAAAAAGAAACATATAGTACTATGATTAAAAAAAATTTGCTATAATTTTGAAAATTGGAAAGTATATATGTATAAATTGTTACGGTATTAAATTTATTCCGTTTGAAACTTCTTAAAAATTTGATTAAATGTCAATAAATTCATTGCGTTAATCCTTTCTATATTCTTGCTGCGTACGGACTGCGATCTTTCTGTAATAAGAATTTCCTGCGCAAATACGTTATATTTAATATTGTCTTATCTCTTCATAACAAAATATTTACGACAAAGCTCTATACGATGCTTTTTACGACAACACTCTATATTACGAATATTATAAAAAATTATGGTAATTATACGTATAAGTCGTCGTTATAAACGATTAGAAATACTGGGTATTCAATAGTGAGTTGAATATTACAGCACTGGACTGCTTGTTCAATGTAATTTGAAATTCACAATTAAATGCGAATGAATAATTGGAGAATCGAGATTTATTTGACGTGAATTGGTACAAAGTATGAGACGGAAATTTAACAGCGTTCCTTGACGAGTATAAAATCGAGTCTTCTTTAAAAATTTACTGATTCTGGCGCACTAACTACGGAATGAATTTAATGTCGCAAACACACGCTCTGTCGAATGAATTTAATGTTTCACTGTATTGAATGTTTCACACACTGTAATGAATTAAACGCACACTGGCGAATTTAATGTCTTACACTAACATGATGTCTCACTGTCTTTCCCGCAGACAACGGGCCTGTTTTATAGAAAGATGATGCTCTGACGTAATTCCTTCAAAAATTATAAAATTATTAAGCATTGATACGGTGATTGATGCTAACCGTTTTTAGAGGACACCAATATAACAGCGAGTCAGCGGCCAGAAAAGACAATAATAAACTATCACGTCACAATAGCCACGATAGAGCGCGGTAGATTTCTTGTCAGCATAAAAAAACCGGTGAGCCGTTATGTAAAAATAGAATAATAAATTATTTTTCAATTATTTTTTAATTATTTTAGGCAAAGATGCCTAACGTCTTTTATACATATAATTCTAATTATTAGAATTATGGGAAATCGCCCAAATAGTAATTATTACAAAAGTAAGCTTCCTCTCCGATTTTAATGGACTATATATGTGTTACTATCGCTTGTTTTTAATTTTGGAGATATTCACGAAAATATTTTTAGAACTATATATTTTAATGTTATGTAATTTCTGAAGCTTTGATGTGACATTAAGTTGAAATTGCATTTCATTCTAGAATAAAAAAAAAAAAATTAGAAATTATAAACTAAATTTGGGCAATGATTTAGACCATACAAAACTGGCTGCAAAAGAGCTTCAGAATGACTGGAAAAAATAAGTAATCCTTAATTAAACTGAAGTGTCACTGAGCCTTAATAAATAAAAAAAATAGAACATGACCCAAACATACCTCAAAGCTAATCCAAACCCAGCCAAAATCGAAAATTTAACTAAAAAACATCAAAAATATTGCCAATATCTCCGAAACTAAAGCTGATGAGCGACAGTAATAATAATATATAGAGAAAAAATGTTCGGAATACTTATCTGGATAACATATTTCGAACTCACTAAAATTGATGAATAAAAACTCACTCTCGCAGTAATTATCAAAATTACAAAATTTTACTAAGCCAATGACTTGTTGGCATTGAGTGAATGTCTGTCTATTTCTACTTACAATCTTCTCCCTTTTTGAAATACTATACTATAATTCTCTTATTTATTCGAGATATAATACTCTTATTTATTTGTTTAAGAAATAAATGAACTTAATTAAAAAATAAAAAAAGGGTGTTAACACAATAATGTTAAACATTCTCGAGCGCTGAATCATAGCCTATTCCATATTTCCTTTTCTCGATTTTTAACAATTTTCGCACGCTGTTTACTAAATTAAGGACTCCGAAGCACCCGCGTATATCAAGATGGTCGCGAATCCTTTTTCAATATTATTCAGGATACAGTCAACATTTTAGGAACGTCTGGAACGATTAGGGTTGCTAAGCAAATGTGATTGGATAAGGCAAACTAACCGGTACATAAACAAACTCGCGAAGAGCCAAGCGATAGACTCTGAATTTGCAATTATCTGGTCTCAAAAGTATTTATTAAGCGATGACCAAAATAGAATCTCTGTCACTGATTAAAGTCTCATTAAACAAGTGAAATTCATCAGAGAGCGATTAGACAAGATTAGTATACAGTCCACTACTATTAAGTTAAATTTTCACGTCTGAACACTCAATAAGTCAAGCTCGACCGTACGAATACTATAGCCCTGAATATGCAACAAAGAACGTAGACGAGAAGATGCAACGTGCAAGTTATTAATTTTTGTATATACAGGGTGTTCGCGTTATTTATGTCCAACGTTTTTCTCGGAAATAGTAAACAAGAAAAAAAAATAGAAGATAAAGTTTGAAGAAGACAGAGCTATAACCAACACAGCAGTGTATAACAGTTTTTTTATGTTTGCAATATTTTTCACGAAATTAAAATGACCTTTAACTTTTTTATATAGAATGCTATCTTCTTTTTTGTTTATCATATAAAAGCTGTTGAGACGAATTCAATCATATGATAAACAAGAGTTATAAAAGAAAAAAAGTCCTTTAGAGTTAGAAAAGATCAAAAATGAGTGAATCGAATAATTTTGATGGAGCTCGGGCAAATACCTCGGACAACAGTCTCAGTCTATACATCATGTAGTCACTTATTTTATTAATATCATCATTTTATGCACAGGACCGATCGGTGGAACAAAAATGCAACAAACATGTAAAATTTTAAGATTTGGCAATTATGTTTTCGTCAGGAAATCGTAAATTGTTAGTTTAGCTCGCTTTTCATTTGTCAATCTGCACGATGACTGTAATCAATTGTCCTGAAGGTAATCGGAAAAAGAATGAGAATGAGCAATACTCAGTGAGAATATATGATTTTGAATTCGTATAAAATTGCAATAAATTCAATGTTAAATTATATCATTAAATTTTTGACTGAAATTATAAAGAAATTCCGTAGTACATTATAGAATCCCTACTTGTAGCAGAGGCATAAACACGTACCGAAGGCTACGATTCTTAGAAGAAATAGGCTGCTGTCTTATGTGAAACGAAATAATCAGGAGAACCTGAACGGGCAGTTCAATACGAAATCTCGAACAACTTGAACGAACCGCAACTGCTTCGAATATACGTCACTTATGTAATTTATTATACAAAATTATTCTCTAACCCAATTTATATTTGATATTAATTTTTGAACAAGAGATTATTGTGTTCGCTTAACTGCAATAGATATCCATATTGTTTTAATATGAAATTCAACCCTTAATAAACGTTTCGTTCTAAAAAAAGTTTCCGAAGAAAACTTCTCTAGATTAAATGATTGGAAAGATATGATTATTCAGATGATTAAATTTTAATTTTTATGCTCCATAAAAACATCGACAATGATATGAGTCCATTATTTTCTACTTTAAAATTAGCCCATTATTTTCACTTTAAAATTATCTTAAAAATAATTCTTTCCACTTTGAATGAATAAGTTCCTTAAAATATGCAACTTTATCTCAAAATTTTTCTTCGTAAAAACAAGAATGCAGTAAATATATTTTCATTTAAAAGCCGCATCCGGTATAAAATTCAAAGCATTTTAGGAAATATTAATTTCTTTTTAACATTACACTCTAATTATTTTTTATTTAGAATAACACGTAGAAAAGTTTCAATCGTAGAAAAAAAGTTATAGAGATCCATTAAAAAAGAATGCACTCTTGTGAAAAATCAGACTGTACGATGATAGAGTTTTTTAAATAATTTCTACTCAAGTCACATTTATTTATTATGATTATTGTATGTACACATATGTATATGTATATTTGTTCGTAATAAAGTGTCATTGGATTCAATTTAATAAATAATTTTCAGTACGGAAGCGACAACAGTGTCCATATTTTTTGTTTCTAGTTTCTATCGCTACTAGTGCTGTAATGTAATAATTGCCTATGCCGATAAGACAGGATGTGACACGGAAATGGTCAGAAAGAGTCAGGTAATCCTCAAAACGTAAGACCACTATCTAATTAGGATTGACTAATAGGATAGACCGGACATCATGAGACCACTATGAGACCACTATCTAATTAGGATTGACTAATAGGATAGACCGGACATCAAATTTTTATACCAGGATTTTATACCAGGATCTGGAATACCAGAAAAAACACTGAGCGTCCTCTACGCTTAAACAACGATGAATTAGAGAACTACGTCCAACAAAATGACACAAGTTGGTTCAAAAAAATATTTATTACAGTGTTGTCAATTGTATATCTTCAAAACAGCCGAGGTATAAATGCACATATCTCGACTATGCCTCCAGATTCTGATACAAGAATTCAGTATCTAAAATAATTCCGTTTTATATTATGCATCTATGAATGTGTGTGTGTGTGTGTGTGTGTAAGGTATCTATAGTGTTTTAATATTAATATATATTTCATGTATATAATTATTTACACTTCATTATTTTTAAATATAGTTTTTGACTACGTTACTTCTTAAAATGTTTTGGTTGGCAACTGGTGATTGAATACGGTATATTTATTTTGTTTTAAATGGCCACCAATCGGAATGAAATTTGAAGGCAGTGAAATGTAAAGTTACAAAGATATAAAACCTTCGAGAATTTTTCGTTTGGAAGGTAGATTCTTCAATTTTACGAAATCTATTTTATAAACAAGAAATCTAATCTATAAATAAAAAAAACAATTTGCAGCTAACTTTAGGCTCGATGCTGGCGACCGATTTACGGTAAATCATCGCAACAGCGATTATTTTGAACAGAGATATAATATTCACTTATCCTTCTTTTTATGATACAAAAGAAGTTTGTGTTTCTGTCTTTTCAAAGCACCACCGCTTTCAGACACACTTCATTATTGTATTGGCCCTAATTCGAGCGCCTGGAGTAAAGAAAAGCACATACAAATGCAAATCTCAAGAAGTACAAGTATATCCATATATACGTATAAATACATCCATCTCCGATCAATCAGATCGGGAACATTATCACCTTCTAATTCTTATCTAATTTTTATACTACTTTCTGTCTTTCGTTGTTTTAGACGTTAAGTATCGTAAAATTATCTCCGAACAGTTAAATTTTCAAATTCAGCAAACATCTTGGAGGAGGAGAGTTGGTCAATTGGAAAAATATCTTTATTTTGTACTAGGATTTAACTAATTGGGTTGTAATTCGTTCCGGAAACGAATCGCCTGATATATAAAAGGATTATAGAGAAGTAGCCAGGACATCAAATATAAAATTTTAGCTTAGGCTAGTTTATGAGATATTAGAGAATTACTAAACATTACATAATGTACAGATTAATATAAACATTACTAATGTATAGATTAATATAATGTTAAAAACTCGATAAATTCTAATTTCGTCCTCTAATCCTAATGATCACAGTTTAATAGAATGGCAGAAAAAGTTCTACAGCAATATAAGGAATAATTATAAAATTGTATATATTCAAAAGAGTTGCGGTTCATCCGAATCCTTCGAGAGCTAGTATTGAATTGCTTGTCCGCCACGCCTGCCAATCATCGTTCTTTGTTATAAAATTATAGTCTTATCTCTTTTAGCGATGCTAGGCGTTTATGTTAAGTTTATACTTCTCCTATTACATGGATTCTATATACCTACTTTCTAGATACCTACTACTATACCTACTACTATGCCGAATTTCAGGAAGTTTGAAGATATCATTGAAACAAGGTATAATTTAAATTTTCTATGGTGGATTTCGTTATAAAAAGAATTCTCCATATTTTTAAAAACGTTTGAAATTTTACAAATTTCGAGAACAGAAATTTCTTCGATTTCTCACTTGTTACATAATATAAAAATATCTTCAAAAAAACAACGGTTGAGTAAAAGTTTTATATTTGAAAAAGAATTCAAGTAAAGTTACGTGATTCCTTTTACGAAGTCATGATAAGACTTGTATTTTTAATTATTCTATAAATTTGTTCAAATTACCCGAGTATGAGTATTCAGTGACATTTCGGACAATCTAATGTTGAATCTAATTGGATAATTTTGATCCAATTCGAACGAATATCTGACTCTAAGACAACAATCATGCAGTCACCTATTTTGCTAGTTTCATTATTTCATGAACCGATCGATGGATCAATAACAAAAATGTGACAACCATGTCAAATTTTTAGATTTGACAACTATGCTTTCGTCAGGAAATTCTATACTGTTCCTTTAACTCGCTTTTTATTTGTCATTCTGCATGATGACAATCGTGATGAAGGCAATCGTAAAGAAAATGAGAGTGAGCAGCATTCAATCAGAATTCATTTTGAATTCGTACAAAATTTAAATAAAGTATGCTAAAATACTCATTACATCATTAAATATCATTAAATTCTGGACAAAATTGAAAAGAAATTCCGCAGTATAATCAGTATACGCAGTAGTAGATACATAAACACGGATGTAGAGAACTATGGTTCCTAAAAGAAATAAGGCTACTGTCTTATGTCACAGACAGGGTTTATGAATAGATATATTTCGTCTGTGCTTGTGACAAACAAATTTTATAAATCTATATTTTATATTAATCCTTGCACGCTTGACTGTAATAGATATCTGTAACAGTTTAACGTTAAATTCAATCTTTTTAATAAACGTTTCGTCCCGAAAAAATTTCTCTAGATTAAATGATTAGACTGAACTTCAAATGGTTGAACTTCAATTTTCATGCTCCACAAGAAAATCGACAAAATATTAGACATTACTTTGAAATATTGTAAAAATGACTTTAAAAAAATTCTTTTCACTTGCAATGAATGTGCACTACAATGTGCACTACTTTAAACAATTAAAATAAAAAAAAGTAATGCAACTTTATCTCGAACATTTTTTTCATAAAAATAAAAGTAAAATATAGCAGATATATTTTCATTTAAAGGCCGTATAAAATTCCTGTATAAAATTTGAAGCATTTCATGAAGCACTGATTTTTTTTTTGACATTGTACCCTAATATTTTTAATTCACAATAGCACGTAGAAAAAATTCTATCGTAAAAATGAAAATCATAAAGGTCTATTTCAAAAATGCTTTACAAAGGTCTATTTAAACAATGCTTTTATGGATTCCTTAAATAATGTCTTATTACTAAATATCAATTTATTTACTATGCATAATTATTGTATGTTTAAATGTAAATATGTATTAAATATATATAAATATGTATTATGATTATTGTACATATGTATGTTTGATTTTCTCTGGATTCAGTGTCACCAGATTCAATTCAATAAATAATTTTCGACGAGGAAACGGCAACTCTATGCATATTTTTTGATTTTAATTTCGATCACAATAGCGCTGTAGTGCAATACTTGCCTAACTATAAGTCAACATGACAGGATGTGACACGAAGAACTTGGTCATATGACCACCCAAAACTTGGTACACAAAAAAACATTGGATGTTCAGTCTGTGCTAATTAATCAATGGTAGGCACGAAAAAACATTATATTTTATCTATCTTATTAGCGCAAACGGTATATGAATAGACATTGCATACAATTTGTATTAAACATACAATGGACATTGCACAATTTTGTGCGCATTTTCTTGGAAACGAATTTAAATTCATGACTATATTACCATTTTGGTGTCACATCCTGTCGTACCGATTCAGACAAGTTTGCACTGCAGCACTACTTAGTGAAAACTAACATAAAAAACTATGAACTGTGTTGCCAGATTTGTTTCGAGAATTATTCGTTGAATGGAACGTTTTTACTCCATCAATAAAGGAATATAACGATTTAAAACAGATATTGATGAAAATTAGAATGAAAAAGGTAGTATATATTTGATTATTAACATCTATTTAAAGATATTAAAAAAAACTGATTGAAATATTATATTGTTATGAACAATATAATTAGATATGACGTTTTTTAATTTATAAATTTGTAAATTCACAATTTTAATGAATTACCTTCCCATAAACTCGATTTTATAAAAGTTTGAATTTATCAATAAAATATTTCTACAGATATTGTTTGGAATAAAGAAGGAATAAGTTACATTTTATTGTAACTTGTCCGTTTCGAAATTTCATTAATTTTTTTTAAACGATACCACACATATTTTTATAATACAATACTACTTATTAGGATGAATTCACTGAATTGCATTTTAAACGACCGAAATCATTTATTGTTATTAAAAATGATACAAAGTATGACTTAATGATATATATGTGAGTATCAAGATTTTGAGTTCAAAACATTTCTCATTCGTATATTCCTCTATCTAATTGCCAGTGAACTTATAGATTAACCATTCCCTCACTGATTTCGACGATTCCTAAATGTCATTTAAAAATAGATATCCTAAACGACCCTTTCCTCTAACAAACAAAGTCCAACATACCCGTGAGAGGAAAAAAACTGTTCAAAATAAATGCACAACATATTCAAAAAGCCTTTATTGTGCATACTGGCAAAAGAAAAGCGAGTTAACGGGACGCAGGCAAGTTTTTCACGACTTTCCTGACGTATACTTAAATTGCCAAAACCTAAAAGTCTCACATAGTTGCCACAGTTCTGTTACTGTTCTGTCCGTCGACTCGATGAAATAGTTAAACTAACGCGAAAATAGGCGAATTAGAGGATTTTTCGTATGTCTTCGAATCCGTCCAAGCTCAACCAAAGTTATGCGATTTGACCCGAGTTAAATAATTTGGGCAAAATTTTATTTAAATAATAAATAATGAACAATAATTAAAAGTAAATTTTTTATTTAAATAAGAATCATTTAAATAATATCAAAAATACACATTTCTGATTTTCAAGAAAACGTTTATTTTATATATAATATTGTATAAAAGAAAAATAATTTTTTATTTTATTTCTCATATTTATTATATTGAATATAAATCACGCAAATAATCTTCAATAATCAACAAATCTTCATGATAAAAATATAAATATTGCATTCAAAAAGTTACAAAATACAATAATAAATATTAAAACCAATGATACGTATTGATGACATGGACATGCTATTCTATTATTTCATTCATTGTCAGTACTATTATTTCTATTCTTTCATTTGTTAGTGCTGCGTAATGAAATAATAGGCAAACTGAGATGAAAGAAAAGCATACTGCGTATAAATATAATATGATATCACTTTTCCTATTTCCTTTGTTAAAATTCGTTCAAGTTCTACGATATTGTTTTAGACAAATTAGTCATATGTCACGAAAATTTGGCTTTATCAATAGTTGCAGCAGAAAGTGAGTTATTTTTTTAATTAATAAAAGTTGAATTATTTTCAAATACTTGATAAACGATCAAAATGAAAGAGAAAACATTTTTAAAATAATAAGATATGTATTATTCATTTATTTGTTATGTATACTGCTGTGTAAAAATAAGTAAATATATATTTTAAGAAATAAGAAGTTTTGTGAAAAATAATAACAAAAGAAATTAAAAAGAATTAAAAATAATTGTTTATTAAAAATTCTTTTCCTGGTTTTAAATATTATGTTTTTTATATTTTCGTTTCCTGATGAATGGAACAGCATTAGACAAAATCCTCTTAGCGTGTACTTCAGTAAATATGCTTTGAATAGATCTGATACCTATGTCTCTTTAAATATTTTGTTAGGAATTCGTTACGCTATGAGCCTTCTTCAGGTTCGATGGAGTACAAAGTACAAATCAGAGAAAGATATACATATTTTTACGTCAAAAAGCTATCGCGTGAAAAATCTGTTTTTTCTAATAAAGTTTCGTGAAATTGTAAAATATAAGTTTTCCTCCTACTCCTTGATCGGCAAAAATATAATTTACATCACATAATGTGTTCTTCTGTACCAAATGTACACATTCAACATTGGTTAATTTTGCGAAATACGATAATATAATAATACACACACGCGCGCGCGCACCACACACACACACACACACACACACAATGATATATAATGATATATTCTGTACATATGTTTGTACGTTAATTAAATCTTCATGAATTATTAACGATTTATATTAAATAAATAACACAATTTTGTTATCATCGTAACATCAATAGGCAAAGTAATTTATGGGAGAATAATATTTTGATTAATAAGCGTAATTTAACTAATGAATTATAGAATTTATATTCTATAATTAACTAATGTATTGCATACATAAATAATGTACTGCATAGTTATAATAAATTTGTTAAAAATTTAGCGTAAATTTGAATATGTAAGTTTGAACGTATATTATAAGAAATATGTAAATGAGAATATATAATATTTTTAATATTTCAATATTAATAATAATTTAAACTAATTGAAAATTTAGTTAGTTAAAAATTGTTTTACGAATGTTTAATACAAGATAAATCATTTATACATAAAACCATATATTAATAATTTAAAAATTTTAATTTACTGTATGTTGAAAAAATATAACAAATCCATAAAATATAGATAGTGCTCTTTTTGATATAGTGTAGAATAGATTTCGGTTACCTCGTCTTTGGTTACTGGCTTCACATTTCGGTATTGAAAATTTGACAACATTGTAATGAGTTTCAAAAATCATGGTGGCGCGTTCACTATTTCTCCAACTCACCGTTGTTTAAACGTAGACTGCGCTAAAAAACAAGTGATGTTTTTGTATGTCAGTATTTCAGGTCACTGACTATGAAAGTTCGTAAGATGCAATGTCTATTCATATATCGTATATGTTCTTACCATTTCCGTGTCACATTCTATCATATCGACTTAGGCTAGTATTGTAGTACAGTGCTAGTAACGATAGAAACTAAAATCATAATATATGGTTAGTGTTGCCATTTCTGCAACCGAAAATTATTTATTGAATCCGGTGGCAATTTACTACGAACGAACATACATATGTGCATACAATAATCATAATAAATAAGTGTGAATTTAATAGACATTGTTTAAAAAGCTCTATCATCGCATATTGTGATTTTTAACAAGAGAGCATCGTTTCTAAATGGATCTCTACGATTTTTTTTCTACTATTGAATTTTCTCTACGTGTTATTCTGAATGGCTTACTTCAAGACTTTTGTGTGAATCTCAAGAAACCTTTGAGCTAAACTTTCGGCTTTTTCTTTCGGCTTTTCCTTCGTCCGTGTAGAAGGTTGAATTGTTGAGATCTTGCAAAATTGATACGTGATTTCTTGCTCCTCTTATGGTCCTGAAGGTGTAAGCAGAGTATATAATATATTTTGTGTTTGTTGGATAGTTTGTCCTGCAGAGTTTGTTTTTGCTATTCTTTTTGTTATGGAGTTAGAAACTAAGTTTCTGTAGAGTTTGTGTATGGGATTACCAGTCTTTTGGTATATTTTTCCATGTCTCTTTCTTACCTTAATTAGTTTTTGCAGTGTCCGGAGTGGTATTGTGCATGGTGGTGTGTCGCGGGTAGCTTTGTGGAATGCTATTTGGATCTGGCGGCTGAGGGTCCTTATTTTCATGACTATATCGGTTGTGGTCTGAAATTGCCGATTTATTTTTAATTCTTTGCAATGTTTGTCATACATGTTCCAGTCGGTCAGTTTTGTTATGGTGGTGTTGTATTTTTTCTTGTTTGCAGCGATAGTATAACCGAGAGATTGTTGTACGATAGGCTATTTATGGTTTGGCATCTTTGTACAGTGTCTATTCGAAAGGAAGATATCAATGTTTAAGGTAATACAGTTGGATTATAGGTGTAGGTTGAACCTGAAGATTAGGCTATGAATAATCTGATAGTTATGCAATTCCGTATAGTCCTTGATAGTGGAACCGTTTTGGTTTCTCCGGAAATTATATACGCGATGCTTTACGTTGAAATCTCCGCCTATGATAAAGTACCCCGTGACATATGGTGGGATAATGGAGTCGAGATCTATTATTAGAATTTTGATTCTAGTGCTGTTTACGTTCTTCTTACGAGGTACGGGGTGATTTTAACCTTGACTGATTCGATGTTGGGCGATGCTGTTTGTGGAACGTCCTCAGCTACTATTTCGTATTATTGTGAGTATTGTGAGTATTTCATCACATCACTTGGATTTGTTGATGTTAGTTGGGAGTCCATATTTTCTGTCTAGGGTATAATTTGGGATTTCTGGGATTTCTTTGGGAGTTAGTCAGGTTTCTGTAATAAGCGATGTCTGTGTTTTGGTCTGTGAATAATTTGTGCAGTTTCGCTGCTATGTATGTTCGCTGGTAGTGTTCCATAATTGTAGTGATATAATTTAAATCATGTTTATTATATTAAATAACAAAGAAAATAATAGATCTCGAATAAACTCAAACGACACAATTAATTTTTCTATACAACACAAATGACCACTCTTTTTGATCACTCTCATTCAACGCTCTTTTACGACTCTCTCTGATTTTGTTTTTTCACGCGCTTTTTCATGACTTTCCTCTTTTCAAAAAGAAAAGCGCTCGATGCCAACGCTGTGCTTCTCACATCACATTCATACTTTCTCGTTCACGCATCTCCAGCAAACAGGCCATCTATTAGAAGTAAAAGTAACTAAAAATGTAACTACACATTATAATAATTTCGATACTACATGATATTTAAAGAATTTTTGAGGCTGACCATTTTCAAGCTCCATAACTATTTGAATTGTGGCTTTGAGTCCGTCTGTTTTTGTATGATTGAGATGATTTTGAGGAACAGGTTTAGATCTGCGGACTGGAACTCATTTGACTGATCAGATAATTCGATGCTGTCGTGTTATGTGGCTGTGTGAGGTTATGATTGTTGCTGCTTACCGCTTTTGCGTTACTCTTGGTTTGATCATGTCGGCTGTGTGAGTGCGGCGTCATGGGGAGGGGAGGGGGCGTGTTCTTCTAAAGTTTAGGAATGGGAAACTATTCCCATGGGAAGGGAAGCCTCGCACTATTTGCGTATATGTCCTTTTGTTTTCATGTTTCTGTGTGATTGATCTTGCAAATTGATTTATCTTATGCCCTCTCTCCCTCCAGCCCTCCTATTACACTCATTGGCAAGCTTCCTTTTATTTCCGCGAATAATTTCAAGAAGCGTAACTTTTTTTGCTAAAAGTTTGATCGTTAATGACATACTTGTAAAAAAATTGTCCGTGGTTATATTCCTTGCACAGCCTGTATACGGTTCTACTAATTTCAGAGTAATAAACTTGTAAATTTACGTTATCATTATTGCAGTTCCTTTAGATCGTGTATCATTATGTTTTCATTATGGCTAAAGTTATGCCACACTTTCATTTGTAACGACTTTATAGTTTCAGAATTGAGTCTTCGAGAGTATACTATTATAAAAAAATATCAACTTATCAAATGACTGGTCGTGGTGGGTAAAACATTTTTTTCAAAAAAGAAACAATAGGAAAAGAACAATGAAAAATTCGTTGTACATAGAAGTCATATACTTAGTACATAATATATAGTATATAGTACATAGTACTATAAGAAAAGTTAAATGGCGATGCAACAACGTAAGCTTATGAAGGTGGGGAGAGGTTGGTGCACGGAATGATCGATGCTCAGTTCGTACAACTTTTATTTCATCTCGTGAATCGATTTTAGGCTTAATCACGCTCCGAAAATCTGAATTCTTGTTCCTCACGAAGCTCTCAAGAAACCTCGGTTCTTGCCCCGAACATACCTAATTGGCCAAGCCATTTCCAGGCTTTAACCAATTAGGTTGTCTTGAATTGCATCGCCTATCCCTGCGCTCGTAACGCACTTTCTCCGGGATGCGGCTGCAATCCGTCAAGTACAATCTTCATTGCTGGTGATGCAGCCAGGTTTTTTCCGGGCCCTACTTTATTACTTTCGTTGGTAATTCTCAGACCTTTTGATCTGTGTGTGGGCCCTTGGAAACCTAAGATTTACGACGCTTGCGAATGCTATTCTGGCCTTTTCACTACTACTTGGATGCGGACGATTGTCTTACGCATCCCTAAACTTGGCCTTGGTAATTCAATAGCGTGGACGACGCGTGAATCGTAAATCCTCCTAACTTTACCGTTAAGAAATTGACTTTCTTCGGCATGTGCTAGCCGCTACACTTTGCATGTAAGAAATTCTAAACGAAATTTTAAAAACGGTCATTTGATCGGTTGTGGTAGGTTTAATGTTAAAGAATTAATGCAATAATAAAACAGAACAAAAGAAAAAAAGGTGTAACGTGTTACCATTTTTCATAAGGTGCAATTATCTGTATTGATTGACACGCATGATTCTAAAATGTCTCACGTTAGAGAACAGGTGGCAAAACAGTTTGTTCATGAGAATTGAATTCATAATAATAACTACACTCGTATACTGTAGGGTTAGTTCGTATAGTTATAAATGAACGAGAAAAAATTCATTACACATAAGTCGCTAGTTTTTATATGGTGAAAATGTATCAATTAATTGTCACGCAATCCATCAGAAAAAATTGCAAGATTGTATATATTTATGAAAATGAATATATCTTCTTTTGTTTTTAAACACGTTGGAATTAAGAAAACATCTATGGTTTATTTCCAGCATTATGGAAGTATAATATCGGCAACTTTCTACAGGCACAGTCGTTTTTGTTGCCATACATACGTATTTTTTACTTTACTTATGTATAGTTTGAGTATGCAACAAGTTGCTTCCTATTGTTTGCACACAACATATACTTATATTTTCCATAATGAAAGACATAAGTGAACCAATAACTGGAGATTTCAGATAAATTGTTTTTCATTGCTTTTAATATTGCGTTGAACAAGATTAATGCTAGAACGAAAGACACTTTTTTAATAGATTTTCTTTATTCGCTCGTAACAGAGAATATTAATTGATTCAATGATATTTGTTGTCTCAGCTATTTCCCGCTTAAATATTCAGAAAATTAATAAATTTTAGAGGTATATTATAGGGCATGTTTCATTTGTTTTGTTATTTTTATTACCCAAATGACAGGTGAAACTTGACTTCCATTTATTTTAATTAAAAATCACATTACCATCGCTATTTGAAGTTAGTCTCAATCATAGCTATCATTTAAGTCCGTAATGATCATCTGAAAGTCTCATTTGAATCGTATGAATTTGCATTTCTAATATTATATCCTACCTTTAAGATACAAAATAATATTTTGGATATAATTGAATAATAATTCGATATAATTGGATAATAATTTGATATAATTGGATAATAATTCGATTTAATTGGATTAATAATTGAATAATAATTGGATTAATAATTGGATATAAGTATAATATGTTGAAATACTTGAATGTTTAAATCTATTTATCCTGTTATATCAAGTGCCAAATTTTCTTGGATAATTCGTCTCACCCACAAGCCGATGGTACTGAATATGAATTATCCATTTAGTACAGAAAGCAGGTTTTTGATTGGTCCGTAATTATGGGAATTCGTCGCAATGTAGTTTCTAAGGTTTCACAAAAAGCAAGAGAAAATCTGAAACATTTTTCAGAAATGTAATAGTAATTAGTCATATAAATCTGTCATGTCAAACAAAGATCTAATGTAATGAATATCTGATATATTTGTCAAATAACATTTGGATTTTATTAATTTTGATTATCAATATGATTCAATTTACTGTTCATCATTTAATACATAAATTGGCGTGCAAAATTAACTTGTATAATCAATGCGATGTTATTTCGGGCACAAATACATTGTTATCACATAACATTATTACATATAATTTGTTATGACTTAACAAATTATGTACGTATTATTATGTATCACATGACATCATGTGTAAGGTTTATAATTATGTTACCATTATACGTTGGAAACTACTTAGGAATACACCGTTTCTTGTATTCCTAAGTATCATAAATGAAGAGTAAAAACTCAAGCAGTGAATGCAGAATATTTTGCAACATTTCTGATTAGGAATCAATGTTGATACATGGAATTAATGCAAATAGAGAATATTTTGATAAATATAGATATTTAGTTAAATAATTAGAAGTATTTTTTAAAAAATAATAATTGTACATATTTTAGAACCATTGGGAATTTGAACTTTTAGATGGCCTAATTAAAAATAATATAAAAAAAAGATATAAGATTTTTTAGAACGATATAAAGACATAAAGGAAACTCTTTCCAAATCTCATGTCATATCGTTTGGTTCTTGTTTTCTTATATTCTTTGTTATTGTTCTGTATTTGTGCATGTTAAACTAAAAATTAAATAAAAAATTGTCTATTTAAAATGATGTTAAAATTATGGAGTGAAATTGCAGCTTGAGTTTAAACAGCACACTACGCAAAATGTGACGTCATAATAATTTATAACAAATTTGAACCAATAGAAATAAATCGGTTCACATTTTTCAAATGTCACACGAAATCATATAATAGTACGCAATTTCACATGACGATGTAATGTTAGTAATGTATTTCTATTTTAAATCCTTTCGCACGTATGATCATCTACTATCTTTCACTTGGCTGTATTGTCTATTAAATTATTAGTGTTTATAACGCTCGTTGTTTTTTTTTTATACAAATGCTAAATCATAAGCATAGCCTAAATTTTAAATCAACGTGAGAATTTTTAAAAATACTGGTGACTACCGTCGAACATTGAAAGGAATTTCATTTTCCAGAAAAAAACCAGTTTTACGTAGTTTTGAAAAAAATACAATGATTTTATTAATTATAAGAGACTAACGAATACAAAAAATTTTTTTTTTTTTTTTGAGAGCCTTTATTTTCGAGTAATATAACTTTGAATTAAAAAGGTAAAATAGCTTAAAAATCAATTAAATAAAATTAATCCTCGATTGGTATCTATCGTTCGCATACTGGTACCATATTAATAAAAATTTCTATTAGTTTCTTATTATTTTGTACAATTAAGACTATACTATATTAATAAAAAATTTCTATTAGTTTCTTATTATTTTGTACAATTGAGACTATACTAAAATTTTTTTTAAATCTATTTTTTTTAAATATCTTTTTAAGAAACAACACTCATTACACTCATTACACATAAAAACACGAGCAAGTCATGAATACGACACCACTTGTGTATCAAAATGATATGATACTCATTGAGGACTAAATAGAAAAAACATTTTTTAAATCTGTTTTTCTATAAGTAATTAATTTTCGTGATTTTTAGTCGAATGTAGAGAAAAATATTTATTTTTACTTATAAACAATCACCTGCAATGTTTACATTGCAAGGGGATCGCCTCGTTAACTGTGGCTACCGCACAAGAGTGCCCGTCTACAATGTTCGAAGGACCACCCAAATATGACTTGAAATAGTTACGGATTTTGATTGCTGAATGAACGTGTATTTGTTGTATGTGTGACGTAGTTTCTCTAATTCTTGGTGTTTGGTACAGTATGATCGATCTGAGTGATTAAGTAATTCTATAATACTCGACGCACAATCAAAGAATTGATTATCTATTTCGTAAATCAAGAAATTCTTTAATTCTGAGGTTCTTTAAGATTCTTACTGACTTTGCTCAACTCTAGGATTTTACTTTGCCTGAGCAATTGACTCTTCCAAGTCTCTTTTTGGATTTCTTCCAAAATGCACTCCTTTGTCCTTCCTTCCTGGAAGGCGGAAGTGAGTGAGTTCTGTTCATCTAAGGTTTTTTTCGGTGACACTTATACGCCCGTTGCTGTCATACTGTATTTGGGAACTTCACTCTTGAAGTTTATGACAGGATAATGCTGTTGAGGTTATTGGAAAAGAATTGGGACTAATCTTGGAAATTAAACAGGTATTATTTATGTATGTTATACAGATAGCCAAACGGATTCCCAAAAATAATTTTCTCTGACTCTGCCATAAACTTGCCTATTCAGCGACTTGCACATATTATATGAAACTGATGCGGCGTGATGCGTCAAATGATAGTTTATAGTCGGAGCGGATAGCGACTGTGCGATGAAGTATTATGAGAAGGAAAGAATCTTTGTGAAATGAGCGACTCCGATATAGGATCGGAATCACTAGCAGTGGATTGTATTTAATGAAATTTATGTTGGCGATATAGCGGAAACTGACTATAGCCCGAGTCGCAATGATACGCATTGACGACGAATTGATTATATGACTAACTGCGGAGTGACGAATATTGTAATGATGAATATTGAATCATATTTACGAATGATACGTTACTGTCTTCACTTCATGGAGGGCCTGTTTTATGGAAAAGTGATGGCAAGCGAAGGCCAATCACTTTAAACTGTGAGCCGTTTGGTTCTGACGTAGTTCATCTAAAGACGGTGAAATTATTAAGCAAGCATCAATACAGTGACTGTCTTTAGATGAAACAATAAACATAGGCAGGCCGGTCAGCAACCGAGAAAGACAACAATAAACAATAAGCTGCGATAGAGCGTGGTAGACGTTAGGACGTTAGCATAAAAAACGGGTAAACGTTAACATAAAAAACGGGTAAACCGTTGTTCTTATCTAAAAATAGAATAATAATTTATTTTATGTGAACAATAAGCCTAACGTTGTTTGTACGCATAATTCTAATATCTGCTAGATTTATAGGAAATCGCCCGAACAGAAACAAAAAGTCACAATAATTACCAATTTCAAATGTTAATATATTATTATTGTGTCATATGTTGTTGATCATTGTGCGAAGAATTACGTGAACCATATGCAGTTTAAAGAACATTACAATGCGCGTAATTTCAATAGTGATCGAAAATTATTTTTTTGAGATTTTTTTTTTAAAGGAAAGATTTTCTTATAGAAGAAGGTAATATTATATTTAATACTTAAATAGAAACATTTCTCGTAAGTTAAGGGAATTAAAATGTTATATATCGATATATGAATATATTCGATAAAGGGTCTCTAGAATAAAAGCGTTGATAGCCTAGATTGGCTATCTCGAACTTTTCGAAATTTAAAATGCCGACTTATTTTATATAATAATTGGTTAATTACTTTGGAATAAACTAAGAAGAAGTTTAAATAGTAACAGAGCAAGTAAATACTGCAGTATTTATTAATGTAACTAGATATTGCTTAATGCAAGTAATATAATGCTATTTGAATGAAGGACACTTTAATTTTACGAAGGAATAAGATAAAATATTAGTTTATCCTTTAAAAAATTATATATTTTCTTCCACTGATATTCCGATTGTACATTACAAAGTGGTTGGGTAATAGGGCCTAATCTAAATACGATTTATAAGATACAATATTTTACTCACTCACTGATATGAATTGTCAGTCGCATTACGACAACCAGTTTAAAAATTCCAGCACAATCTCTGATATTATTGCATATAAAATTTTTAAATTACTTTTTATTATTTTTTTTTTACTTACATTAGTGTGACAATACTTTTGCACTAAATAGCTAATTAAAAAATTTAAATTCTCTTTTACGTAGTTTTAAGTACAAAAATATATTTATTAAAGATTTATTAAGGAGAAACTTTGTGTCTTCTCTTTTATTACGTCTAATCACATGAAACTTTGAACACTATATGTTTTATATTCACAGGATAAGAAAACTTTATTTACAAGAGAATTGTATTTTAATATTCATTAAATTTATTTGTACTATATATTTATATAAATACATTGTATATTTCTAGTTAACAAATATAAGTATGGATAAATGCACGATGAAATATAATGAAACGAGATATGCATGTAAATGATTTCACAAACGAAATTTTCTCAAAAATAGAGTGAAAAATAAAAGAACTTTTTTCAACATATATGTTTATTTGTCTTTTGATGTAGGATCATTCTCTTATCAATTGCACTTTCAGTTAGATAAAATTCTATAAAATACTATTCTATAAAATTCTATAAAAACGTCAAAGTTGTAGTATAAATGCAGTATCAAATTTCAAGGATTAAACATTAAATAGAAAGAATTAATATCAAATATTCATAATTAATATTAAATAAATAGAAGAATGTTAATAATGTCAAGTAAAAATTCTCCACATTTGGAACAAAGTATAATTTAATTTGAAAAATGTTATTCATGTAAGATTTATTTATTTTTTTCACGTATAATTTAATCACGATAAATTAAATTTGTTTGTATATATTTTGTCGATACTTAGGTATAATTTAATATGTCACAATATTTATTAATATTTCTTCTGTTTAAAATATTTATACTTTTTGTGAAAATTATTTGCAACACATAGTTTAAGTTAATGGAGAGAACAACAAAAGTGACGGGTATGCTGACTAAAAAGCAACGTGCAAGTATTTTAAATTAAGATTATATTTTCACTAGGACAATGCATTTAATGACCGCATTAGTATACATTATCCTCATAGTAATAATTAGAAATTATATAATAGTGTATAATAGTATTATATTTAACGAAAACATAAATTCCACAATTTTCGTATCTTATCGTAAATTATATAAAAACAAACGCTAACTTAAATTCAACTCTAGTCTGATTTATACCAAGAAATGTTCAGGTTCTGTGAAATGCAAAGTATTCTCTAATATTATAATGCACTATGAGGATAGATATTATAATGAATGTAATAACATACATCTTGTTCAAATTGATGAAAATAATGTTATAATTAGAAATATAAACTGGCTGTAAACAAGTGATACGATAGTTTTATATTTTTAACTCCGAAACTGCTCGCTGATACATGTATGTATATACACAATATATAACGTAGCATAGACAAATAAAGCATAGACAAATAAACTTTAATGATCGATTTGAATAAAGGCGAATTATACATATTGTATATTTGAAAAATTTTTTATGCTTTTCTCGAACACTTGCACTTACTTTAGTTTAGTTCACATAACAATAAACGAAAAATAAAACACATTTACTTGTTAATTATATAGATGCATGAACGAAACAGTTCTTATTAAAGAATATCGAAATGTGATTAGTAACTTGTATATTTGTTCATATTGATACTTTCGAGTGGAGTTTAAACGAGTAACAACATTGTTGCAATTTCATATCAATTAGTTGCCTTTCAAGTTCTAATAATAAGAATGGCATGCATTATATTATTAGAAATTTCATTGTCGTTAGAAATTCATAATCAAGCTTGAACATTATTTAAATGATATGCATTTCAAAAATAACAAGTTAAATAATACTATTTTATTTAGCTAAATGTCATCTGACATAATTATGTGTTAGCTTCTTTTTTGAGGATAAACATCATTCTTATCTAAACATTTTGTTATTTAGTTTAATTATTCTATTTTTTATTTTACATTTGAATAAATTTTAATTCAAATATTTTTCTCAAATATTTTTTAATTCTTATACGACACACTGTCACTAATAAGAAGTAATCTCATCATAATTTCTTATATAGATTGCCGGTAATTTTATTTGAACAATCGAACTAACTTAAACAGAAAATTATTTGAATTTTACTCTATGTAAATAAAGTTATTTTTCTACATTTTTTTAAATAATAATAATAAATTAGTTGAAATACTTCGTTATTTTAAATTATTAGTTTACATATTATCTCAGATAAAATGTGAGCAAGCATGTTCCTAATAAATGTATAGGTACTCAATTCGACGGACGAACGAGTAGGTACTTCATGCTAAAATATCACTTCGCATTTTACGATATGAACAAATACACGAGTTGTATTATCGCTTCTCTAACTATTTCCAAATATTTCACATACAATTTAAGCGTTCTCTTTTTTCGAACATTCACATTGCAATGAATTTACTTTACTGATACTCACTGAAGAACATATCACAGAATCGTGTTACTTGCTTAATAATTAACATCTTTAAGCAAGTTACTATCCAGAAGTGGAATTATATGCAAGAAAATTATTGGAACTGTTTGAATTTTTGAATCGAAACATGGTCAGGAGACTGTAGTCGATCTCTTTTGACTTGCGCCTTTCTCGTCCGAAGTTTGAAGCGCGACTGCGTTTCGATTGATCAGTTGTACAGTATATTACCTCTGACTTTGTACGAGAAAATGTAGAGAGTGGTGGGAAGAGTGGTTGCTTAATTATTTTCACTCGTTGCCGAGGTAAACAAATTAATCAATAGTCAAAACTCGGAAATGAAATTACTTTCAACTTTTTTGCTGCTGTTGAAAAAAATAATTGTGAGGGAAAAATAAATTAATAATTTGGTAGGAAATTAGGTAGATTAATAATTTGAACAAGAAATAAAAATTTGGGTTTAAATAATAATTGAAACAGGAATGTATTAAGAAATAAGGAATAATACAAACAAAATACAAATAAATGTAAATAAATAACAAAATGTTAGAATGCAACTACAAATAATTATTTGCACAACATCGAACAAATGAACACGTATTTTTATTTACGCAAAACAATAAATTATATTGTCCTAGACATTTTTTGCGAATGTAATCAACAACGATATATTTTTTGGCATTGAAAGGATTAATGTTATACCGACATTGTCTATTTTTTTAAAAACTCACGAACATAGACTCTTAAAAATTTTTGTTTGATATATTGCAAGTATCGTATGATTCACATATATTGATTTCTACTGTCTTACGATATATAAGATTATTGAGAATTCATGCATGCTATATGACTGGAATTAATCCTATCAAATGAAAAGCATTTGATAGGATTAATTCCTTGATTTTGTCTTGAAAGTTGTACAAAATTGTAGCTATGATATGAATTCATTTAAAACTTTTAAAAATGCTGGGTGATTATTATGCAAGCTATAATAAAACGAAATTACTGACAATTTAGGAATTTTTGTAAAAAAAATATTCTAAAAAATTGTATTTTTTTTCTAATGTTCCTTTTTCTAAAATAAGAAGATATCATACTTTGTAATAAATAATAGTTATTTGATCTTTTTTGTTTGAAGAAAAATGTGAGAATACAAAATTTCATTAAAAAAATTGTTTCCGTTAAATTTAATTAAAATATTAAATTTTATTTTATATTTATATTAAATCTTAAATTTCATTAAAAAATTATCGATCTATCTTCGAAAAATGCAAAAGTATGTCAGAGCAAAAAGCATGCGATGAAAGGGAAAATTGATACAATGTGCGCGTTGTAAGGGAAAATCTTGACCTCACTTAACCTTTACAGCGAATTGCTACTTTTCCTTTCACACAGGCAGACAAAATTTACATAAAGTTCTACAAAAGAAGTCCTTCCAACATTCGCGTCCGATGGAACAACGAAGCACTAATTTTACGTCTGTTAAGAAAGTCGCTGATAAACATAAAAAAATATAGCAAATAAGAGGAATCAAATTCTCTTCCAATATATCATTAGCCCGTCACATGTTTAAGCGGATTTAGAACATAAAACGCATTATCATGTTGTCTTAATATAATAGGATGCTGTGAAATAGTTTCCAAGATTTTATTTAAAGAACGTATAAAGTTCTAAAAGTGTCGTCTATCCGTTGACATATCATATTTTTATGTATTCATGAATTCATCCTCAGAATTTTTAGTAGTACAAACTTAGACAAACACATATTTTTCGTTTATTTTTTTTTCTATTATTGAAAATAGTAAATAGTGCATAAATAAATGAATGCAGTAGAGAACAAAGTCTTGTAGATAACTTATTGTTTGCAACAAATGACTATGAATTTGAAATAACACTCAAATATTTTTCATATTATATTGCTCCTGTTGCTACTTCAGGACAAAATGTTTTTATAAGTAGATGTTTTAGAATATGTAGCAACAAAAAACTATGGAAAGTTCTTCGATGTTACTTCAATCCAAAAATAGCAATTTTGTTAGTAATCATAAAAAATATGCATAATTAAGATAATTATATTATTCTTTGTAAATAATATTACTAAAATGATATCGTAGAATATATATATCTTCAATACGGTAGAATATGAGAATAGAAAATATTAAAATACAAAAGAAATATTGACAACACACGAAGCGATCAATCCAGAAATCTATACAAGATTCTCTAGGATTTATTTTTATAATACTCTTATGTTAGATTGCATATTTGGATTTATATTTATTGTTATATTAGTTTGATATCGTAGCTATAATTCACGAATATTATAAGATAACATATAGAATGGACTAAAAGAATAGAATGAAATTCAGAATAGAATAAAATAAAATTTAACGTTTGATTGTGAAACATTAGAAAAAAAGGGTGTATAGAATAGAAAAGGGAAGCAAAAAAAAAAGAAATAAAATGAGGAAACAGAATAGGCACAGAATGCAAAAAGAAGAAAGAATAGTGAAAAGTATACAGAATGTATATGTGTACTATACTAGAGGAGACTAAATATAAAACCATTTAATTTAAAAACTATATTAGAGGAGACTAAATATAAAACCATTTAATTTAAAAACTATACTAGAGGAGACTAAATATAAAACCAATTAAATCTATGCAAACAATGAACTAACAAATAACAATAAACTGCATTCCACAGCACTTTATCTGTTATTTGTACATCTGATATGCGGCGAATTGTAAAAGATCGTAAGTCTTGAACGATTCGTTGCACTATTTTATGATTCATTGCCACTTATCAAATTATATTACTTAAATCCATTAGTCAAACAGCTCGAGCAATGATAGACAGCTCTTCTTCATATCAATGCAACATCGTCCAGTTCCATGATTTGATAGTTAATGAAATTTTTAAATGTTCTTTGTAACACACTATGTATATATAATGTTATATATATATAATGTTATATATATAGTGTATATATATATATATACACACAAACAGAAATATATTTTGTGGTAAGTGTTTAAATACTTTCATAAAATGCTGTGTATTAAACTATAATACTTGAAACGGAGTAATCAATAACAGTTGAATAATATAAATGTCTGTGCTTACGTGAATTTGAAAAAAAGGGGAAAGAACTTCGAGATAGTTGGCGCGATACTGATTCTAATTTTCCCCTTTCGCATGTTTCCCTCATCATTGATTGATGCACTTTCTTTCTCAGTACGAGAGAGTGTACATCGATTTTTACAAATTGCACGTGCTGTCACTCATTTTTGCCATCTCTCTCTATATTTTGTCATAAATTTGAAAATATAGCGATTATATTGCTAGCGGTTATATCGATTGAGACGCAATCGTAGCTTGGCGTTCGAAGGGGAATGACGTACCTCAAGAAATATGAAGAATAATTGTCTACTTCAAGAAGAAGAATTCTGACGAATTGAAATTATTTGCAGATGAATGAATGAAAGACTATTTATTCATGTTAAATTTGATTCAACTCGTCAACCCAGACTGACCTTCATAATGTATGAAGGTCACGGTCATTCTTTATCTATATATTCTAAAAGAATTTCAACAACGTCCTTCATGTTGGTTCCTTTAGATGTAAGAGAAGTATGTTTTACTGAAAGTTATGTGGATAAGTTTTGTTGACTATTACCAAGAACAAAAGATTCATGAGCTCTATTGTATTTCTGTGAAGCATACACATAACCATTGGATATATATTTTAAAATTCGCACACTTAGCAACCATTAGAATACACCGGTACATTTAATATTAAAATTAAGAAATTTGATCAAAATAAATATTTTTTTATCAAAGAGGAGGACATGTCTAGTATATCTAAAGAGCAATTTAATAAAAAAAAGTTTCTTTAAAAATGATTTTTTTCCTTTTAATTTGTTATTTTTTTCCAATTATTGCAATGTAAAACAGGTAATTTATTGATATATAAAGTTAAGTCCAAATATTCCAAAAATGCAATAAATACAATAAAAATAATTATTTTTAGAAACGCTTACATTCTTAAGGATTCTTCAATTTATGATGGTACATGCCTGTACAAACGGAAGAATTTCAGACGCAGAAGTTTTCCAACAAACAATATTTTACAATATTTTACAATATTTTACCAAAAACTTATAGAGAGGAAAGTTAAAATTGCTTAACTTTTGTATAAATTTGCTTAAAAGAACATGTTACCATAAAAATTTATGAATGATCAAGCTTTCCACAAGTAAAAAATTTAATCAAATCTTTTCCGGACAAAAAATTTACAAGAAGACTGTTAGTAAGAAGAGAAAAAACTATTTTATTACTGGTTAAAAAAAAATAATTTATATTAACCTATTAATATTTCAATAGCAATTGTTCGAATATTTTTGTAAATCACTGTATATTCAGATAATAGTTTTGAGAGCAAGGAATTATTATTAAAGAAAGATTATTACTTTATGAGACTCTATGAAACTTCGAAATACACGAAATTTCGAATTTATTCAAAAATCTTTAGCCATATTTTAAAATAATTTATATTATTATTATTATAATTTTATACGCAAAAATGTATTTCTTGTATTTAATTCTATGACTACTTTTTTAAATGAGATATAGCTATTTAAGTATATAGATTTATGTATGTCTATTTATGTAGCGCTATTTCTCTCTTTTTGATTAATAAAGCAAAAATTTGATTAATTTTCGTAACAATTGCAACCTTCTTTCGCAGAAACATATTTTTAAATTATTTTTATTATTTTATCGTGTGTTATATTTATTATTATATCGTGTATTATTTCAGTGCGCGTGTTATATTAGAGAATGCTGAGTACAAATTGAATATCAGTTTTTCGATGCTGTCATAAGTTAAATGTAATTAATAGTATCACATGACATTTGCCTACAGAAATCATATGTGAAATCTACTCGTGATGCATATTCTGAGATAAATTTCATCGTTGATACACAATTTTACCAGTATGTATTATTGATTGGCATAGTTACAGACAAGATCCCTTGGATTTGACAAGACTCGTTTATTTTACTTTGATGTATATATAATGGGAAAAATAAAATAAAGAGCGATCATGTTCCCCGAAAAAAGTAAATCCGTCATACAGCACATGATATGATGTTTGCCTTTTATTGTTATCTTATTTATCGTAAGTAACTCATACACAGAATATTTCAGGAAATAACCAAATAATTTCAGTATGTTCGGTAAGTCACTTTAAATAAAAAAGTATACACTAAAAATTAAAAAAATATACACTTCGAGTATTGATTCGTTTGTTTTTTATTTTATTTCAAAATTCAAAAATGATTTTAATAATAATTTCTTATTTTTCATGTATTTTACGTTTCTTTACTCGCATAAGTTCAAAATGTGAGTTTTTTTCCATAGATCCATTTGTAACTGTACTGCCAGACTATTAATTTCATTGCATATTATTTGTATTCGTTTTTCATGTATTTTTGGATTATTGCTGTTGTGTACTGCTTTACAGCAAAAAGATTGTCATTTTGAATATCTCTTTCAATCCACAATTGTTTCTCTATTACAATAAATGTAATATCTACATTGAAATAAATAAAAAAACAAATTAAAAAACAATTGAATAAAAACCCATAGTGTATCAAATCTTCTTTATTCAGAATGACCTATCATACCTCTAATGTTATTCGGCTTCTTCCTAGGATAGATACCAAACTGTATAATTCATAGCATTTTATTGTTAGAGCTGCAGACATTTATACAAATTTGTATAAATTTGTATTTTTATGGAAAAGATTAAAGAGATAGAATATAAGCAGAATATTTCTTCCTATAGTAAGTATTATAGAAAATATTATATTCAGAATATATCATACTTTATACTTTGTATATGATTTGCGTCACATATGTTCCTGTTTTTTTAAGATTTCCAATAAATGCAGTACTTTCAGCAATTATTTTACACAGATAAATTGTTTCAAACGAAATTATCTACAAAAAATTTGAAGAATTTATTCAACTAATTGATGGTATTAATATATATTTATAAATGAAACTTTTATCATCCATAATTTCAAAATCGTCAAATATGTAAGAATTATATTTTACTTTGGAAAACAAATAAGTATTGAACGAAAAATAAATTTTGTTAATGCACTTTATTTATCAAACAACAATAATAAGTATCACATTTTATTATAGTTAACAATTAATATAAAGCCCGTAAAATTTGTAAAACTTTATTGAAGTGAATGTATTACAGTGAAATATAAGAAAGATGCACTCATCATCTAAAATACAAGGGATTTCAACAAACTGAAATTAAATGATACTTATATA